>VMDR010005655.1:0-50161 GCA_007922815.1 Macrotus californicus
ACACACACACACACAGCAATTCTACTTAATACACACACACATATAGATACACACACTCTCCAATTGGAAATAACCTAAATATCCACCAGTGGAATTGTTTAATATTTTATGGTAGATTAATTAATATTCTGTGGTCATTAAAAGAAATAATTTCCTAAATCATTATAACAAAATTAATTTGATAAATAATATTATTTTGTAATCCAATTTTTATCTATGACAGAAAAGTTTTTAAAAAACCAGTGCCTATCAAATTGTTAACAACTGTTACTTAGAGCAACTCTATACTCCTGGGTAGATTAGGTTCTGAAGGATATTTGTAAATCCATATTGTTTTCAAGTCCAAATAACTAAGACAGATGTAAACTTGTGGTTTCCTATTGTATTTTTTCCTAACACGAATGTGAATCAATTTCTTTGAGACTTAAAAAGTAGGCATATTCTTCTTCCTCTTACATCTGTAGATTCTAGCAGATTTATTTTCCTCAAATAGATAAACTCTCTCTTCCTTTACAAATCTGTTGAGGCAGGTATTTGTCCCTTCCCACATAATCTCGGCCAGTGCCATACATTACTCTTCAGCAGCTTGAGGTCCACACGAGCTACTTTCGCATTCACAGGGATGGTGTGCTGATTCCCACTGCCTCATGAAAGGCAGGGCTCACCAACAGCCAGCCCCTAAAGACTACATAGCCCTTAATTCTCCATATCAGGTCTCCTCAGCAATCTTTTTTTTTTAAATTACTTTATTGTTGTTCATTTACAGTTGTCTGCATTCTCCCCTCACCACTCCCCCCCACCCCAGCCAATCCCACCCCCTTCCCCTGCTCCCACCCTCCCCCTTGGTTATGTTCATGTGTCCTTTATAGTGTTTCCTGGAAACCCTTCCCCACACTGTTCCCTCTCCCTTCCCCTCTGGCCATTGTTAGATTGTTCTTAATTTCAATGTCTCTGGTTGTATTTTGTTTGCTGTTTTCTTTTGTTGATTATGTTCCAGTTAGAGGTGAGATCATATGGTATTTCTCCCTCACCGCCTGGCTTATTTCACTTAGCATAATGCTCTCCAGTTCCATCCATGATGTTGCAAAGAGTAGGACGGATGTCTGACTTGTTGGTCTCATTCAATCCGACAGTTTTTCTTATTTCTTAAGAATACCGTTGATTTCACGGGCAATATTCTCTTCTCATCCTGCTCAGTTCATTCTTCCTTAGAAGTCACTCATGCCCTCAAATAATTCACTCAGTGCATATATGCCTTCTTCACTCCCTGATTTCCAGAAATCTCTCTTCTTTCCTTTTTAATCATGTGCACTTTCTTAGTAACTTTTTCAATATCCTTGCTGCCTTTCTACTTATCAGATATGATGGTGCCAATAATATTTGAAAAATATCTGAACATGAAGCATAAGCTTGGCAATTACAGCGCACACTGAACGGCCACGTGAAAACGGGGCAGACATGATCGAATGACCTGAAGGAGGCAGACTCTGATTGCTTTGGCTTTTAGAAGGATCTTGCATTATATCTATGCGAATTTGTAGGTTCAATGTTTGTTAATAGAGGAGCTTCCAGTTAATTCTGTATTCTTGGAGTTATTTTTTGCTTAATTTATGACTATACATTCATATCATATTTTATAATTACAAAACCAGGAAAGAGTAGAAAAAGAAGATACTTTATAATTGTGCTACGCACTGGCAGGCAGAATTATATTTCTTCACATTTTTATCCCCTCATGAAAACTGTTTTGTATTTGTTTGCTTGTTTTGATTTAATCATGGTGTGAGATTCCTTTGTATCAAGAAAAACAGCTGATTTATGTCTTTTATGTAAAAGCACATTACTTAGTTGGAAACCTTGCCAAGATCTGGCTCCAGTTAGAAGCTCAGACCTTGTGGAAAGCTATATTCCAGAAAACCAGAATCAAATAAAAATACTAAAGTACAGGAAGTGTAAAAGGACTGGAATGAACCATGAAGGATTTAACACAGCTGGCATTAAGGAGAAGTGATTACCTATGTAAATACGGGGTGAATACACATGTAAATATAGAAGAAGGGAACTAAAATGTGGCTTCAGCCATGATAATAATGGATGCAGCAGGATCAGGCAAGCGAACGGTTGAGAGGTGCTGAGAGTGAAAGCTGGATACCTTATTGAATGAGGGAGGCATGCTGGCTAATTTTATGTTTCAGTTTGAATGGCTCAGAAGCCAGCCAGGTATTTGGTCAAACATTAATTTGGGGGTGTCCATGAGGGTGCTTCTGGACGACATTAATATTTGAATTCTAGGCCAAAAGCAGATTGCTCTCCCTCAACTGATTGTGAGTGGGCCTCATCAATCAGTTGAAGGCCTGAGCAAAGTGGATAACCTCCTTCCAGTTAAGGGGGAGCTTTTCCTACCTTTGGACTTGAATTGAAATGCCAGCTTTTCTGGTTCTCAGGCTCTTCGACTCAGACTGGAAAGACACCATCAGCTCTCCTGGGTCTTGTGCTTTCTAACTCTATAACTGATTGAGCCAATCCTTTAGAATCTATCTACCTACCTACCTACCTACCTACCTACCTACCTAGGTATCTATCTATCTATCTATCTATCTATCTATCTATCTATCTATCTATCTACCTACCTACTTACCTACCTAGGTGCCTATCTATCTAATCTCCTATTGGTTTCCTGGTGAACCCTGAGTAACACAGGAGTTAATATTCTTTCATTGATGGACTTTAAATACAATAACTTGAAATTTTTAGTTATGACAGTATGGGTAGGACTATGAGTTGTTTGTCTAAATCCACACTTTTCTTCTTGTTCTGGGTGCACAGCAAAGCAGATGCCAGCAACTTACAGTCAGGTACAGCAGGTGACTGAATTTCAGCTGATGGAATAGGAGTGGGAGTGATACACACCATTTTCAGGCTGAAACTTTTGAGAAGCAGGTGTGTCTGCCCCCTGCTGATTCTGCAGACCAGTTTTAGGCAACCATATTGCCCTCAGGGTTACCAGAGCCAAGGGTCGGGAAGTCCTGTCCTGTGTCCTGTGGGGGAGAGCCAACTGCCCAAGAAAATGCCCACACCTTGGCCTGCAAGGTGGTCAAAGATACACTTTTATTGTATTTGTGTCACTCTTTTTTTTTGGAATCTTCGTGTTATTTTCTTAACTAATGTTGAAATATACAGAAGAGTACATAATATAATCCATATTTATGATCCCAATAACTACAATAAACAGATGTTAAATTTTGCCATGTTTGCTTCCGATATTGTAGTAGTTTGCTAGGCCTGTCATAACAAAATCCCACAGAATGGGTAACTTAACAGAAATTTATTTCCTTACAGTTACGGAAGCTAGAAGTCCTGGATCAAGGTGTTGGTAAGTTTAGTTTCTTCTGAGGCCTCTCTCCTTGGCTTGCAGATGACCACCTTCTTGCTGTGTACTCTGTATCCTGTGTGTTGCCTGGGTCCTACTCTCCTATTCTTAAAAGGGCATGGGGTCCTGTTGGATTGGGGCCAATCCATATGATCTTATTTTACCTTAATCACTTCTTTAAAGGCACTGTCTCCAAATACAGTCATATTCTGAGGTCCTGGAGTTAGGACTTCAACATACTAATTGTGACAGGCACATTTCGGCCCATAACAGTGCTTTTATTTTTAAGAAACGGTATATTGCAGTTACACCTAAAATTTGGCTTTCCACCCCATTCTCCTCCCTCCCTTATCATAGGTATCAATATCCTGAGATTAATATAAATTGTTGCACTAATATGTGTGTCACCATTAAGAAAGTACCTTCTTATGCATTTAACTGTTTACATAAATGGCATCTCACTGCACAGTCCTTCTTGGATAGGCTTTTACTAATTAGCAATAGCTTTGTGAGCTACACCTTTGTTAAGAGCTACACCTCTGTTAATATGTGTTAGCTCTCTTTACCTGCAGTCTAATATTCCAGTGAATGAATGAATACCAATAATCCATCTCCTTACTGAGGGAAAGTTAAGTTGTTCCCCCCTTTACCTTCATATGTTGTCAGACCACACAATACCTATGTCCTGTGTGTACAGACCAGGAAGTGGTGTTTGGTCCGATGTTGACACATTTACATTCACCTGATATTGTTATTTTCTCCAGTGTTGTTGTAACAATTTATACTCCCCTACGTGAAATGTGATAGCTTCGTCCCCTAGGTCCTTCTTAAAATTTGAAGCTATAAGGTATTAATTTTTGCCAATCTCATGAGCATGACATAGAATTTTAACTATTTAATTTTCACTATTTTGATTGATAGTGGTGAGGTTGAATATAATCTTATGAATATGTGCCATTCAGATTTTCTCCTTTGTGAATTGCCTCTATATCCTTTTCATTTTTTTCTAGTGATTTTCAAATTACTTGTGGGAGTTCTTTATGTATATTCTGAATTTTAAGTCATTTTCCCAGACTACTTTGGTGTTCATTTCTCTTTATGATATCTTTTGATTCAAAGAAATTTAAAATACAGGCAAATTTATGAATTTTTTCCTTCATGAACTGTGCTCTTTGCATCTTGTTTGTGTCATTCTTTCCTACCTGATGCCATAGAGATCATCTTCTGTGTTTTCTTGTAAAATTTAAACAGTTCTTTTAATATTTAGGTCTTTAATATACCTCTACTTTGTTCTGTGTGTGGTGAATATTTTCTTTTTGAGTATGGACAGTCAATGACTTATTAAATAGCCCATTCTTTCTCCCACCAACTTGTGATGACTTCTTTGTTAAAATCCAATTTCTGTTTCTGGGTTTTTTATTCTTTTTTGTCGATCCATTTACTAACCCCTGGGCCATTGTTCTCATTATTTTAATTACTAGAACTTTATAACATGTACCTATTTTTGCTATCTGTGAATACTCATATTTTTATTTGTGTTCTTCAGAATTATGTTAGGTATTCTTGGTCCTCTTCCATTGTGTAGAAGAATCAACATAGTCTTCTGTTGTGCTTTAAAGTTAGAGGCTGTCAGAGGAATTTTAATATTAATTGTTACAGAGGAGAGACAACAGACTAAGCTGATATTTAAACACATAGAATAATGCTAAGGTATTTGTCATATTTGTGGAACCAACAATTCAGCTTCAGGGAAGGGAAAAACAAATGGTGAGTTACACAGGGATATGGGCTAGCAATTCTGATACCACTTTAATGTGCTTAGTAAGGTTGAACAAATGAATGAATAAATCATGTATAGTGGGAGCCTGGCTTCTCACAGTCAGAGAAAGAAGTCGCAAATGAGCAGGAGTGAAGATTGGAAGGAAACCTCTTGTGCTGAATTAGAGCTGGAGACATCAGTGTGAACTCATGTTTACATATACATCTGTGCTAATACAGACATATATGTATATATAAACATATATGTGTGTGTGTTGATAAATCACATTTCTAGGTCTGTCTTTTGAGAAAGCCTAAAAGCACTAACAGTGATGCTCCAGGAGCAATGAGCATGCAGCACCTGTTTCTTGGTTTCTATATCTTTCTTTGATGAAAGGAATCAGAACTCCTTGGAGAAATGGCTGGTTTTAGGGCTAGGACAGGGAAAGTACAATATGGACCTGGAAGCATCTTGAAGTGTCCAGAAAGAAGGAAGAACAAATGAAAAGATGGGAGCCAGTCAAAAGGGTACAGGCACCAACATGAAAGAACCCCCGATAGCCAAATTTGGAGCATTTTCAGCAACAAGATAAATTATATAGGCCCTGGCTGGTGTGGCTCAGTGGATTGAGCATCAGCCTGCTAATCAAAAGGTCACTGGTTCAATTCCCAGTCAGGCCACATGCCTGGGTTGCAGGCCAGGTCCCCAGCAGGGGACATGTGAGAAGCAACTGCACATTAATGTTTCTCTCCTCCTCTTTCTCCCTCCCTTCCCCTCTCTAAAAATAAATAAATAAAATCTTTAAAAAAGATAAATTATATAGGATAGGATTATACTGATTGTATAGATCAAATAGTAAAATAAATATTCATGAATCCATAGTGATGTAAATAATGAATTAAATAAACAAACAAATGGAGAAAAGGGACAAATCTTCCTTACATGAAAATTCCAATTAATAAATGTAAAAAAACGAGAGAAATAGAAAATCAGCATTAGACTGCCAGCGTAATCACTGCTATAGATAAGGTCCACTGATGAATGCTAATTAGTTGGTGGAACTTTAAAGAGAAACGGGATATTTGGATGACCTCAAGTCTCTCCCCCCAAATACTTATTAATTATTGAACTGGTTTTAACATACATTCACGTCATCTTTGATAGTCCTACCTTTAGAAGGTGAAACTTAATTGCTCTCATTTGAAGTATGAGCTGGACTTGGTCACTCACATCTAAAACATAGATTATGGAAAGAGAAAGAATATATCTTTACAGTAGAGAGAGCTGGCAGATACCACCTTAATCTTGTTTGCAAGGTTAATATCACCGATGAGTCATGCTGATGTCATGCATTCCTGAAAGGATGCCATGAGAAGGACACTTCACCTCTGCGTCTTCTCCTAAACCTAAAATCCCAATCAAATCATGAGGAAAACCTCAGACAAAGCCAAAGCTGAGGGATAGTCTACACAATACCTGTCTGGAGCTCTTCTGAAGTGTCAAAGTGGTGAAGATAAGGAAATATAGAGCACTTGCACAGTGTTATTTCATACCCTTGGAAGTCGCCCCAGTTCATCCCTATGGGCAAGGAGAAACCAAAGAAAAAGGCAGACCTTTCCACATTGGTAGGTGGCCAGTTTATCAAGCAAGGGAACTTATGAGGCTTGTGTTGGCTGACCACAAGATGAGCAGATCCTCACCTGCCCCCTGCCCCCTGAATCGTAAAAGTTAGTATACAAACCATAACTTGGTTCGGTCACACATTCAGTCCAGATGGTCTCAACAGCAGCTTACTCTTGCAAAGCTTTGTCCTCAAAAATGGCTCCCACTGTGGGACCAGTGGGCAGAACATGCATTCCAAGGACAGGGGAGGGGATTAGGAACCTCCAAAGGCCTGCCTAGGTCCAACTTGAGTGTCAACTGATGGTCCCATCCTCTCAATGACCTCCTTTTACAGACAGACCAGAGGACATTAAGAAGATATGATGATGAAACACAACACAGCTGGATATTAGTAGAGAAATGCAAATAAAGCATGTGATTTAGTTGGTGGCATAGTGGCAAGGCTAAGGTCTTACTTTGGACACTGGTGCCATGTTTGCATAAGATGCCAGCACTAGGGGAAGCTGGACGAAGAGTATAAAGGAACTCTCTGTGCTGTGTTCACACTCATTTGTCACACTACAGTTATTTCAAAGTAAAAAGTGTTTTTATAAAACCCAGTGAAATAATTGTAAGTTCACTGAGATGAACGACAATAATGAGCAACCACTACCTCTTCCTACATTAGTCATATTTTTGACTTCTCATAATTATGGAAAATGTATTTTGTACATCAACATGCATGCATGTATAAATATTTACATTTCAGATAGGTAAAGACGTGCTCTGCTATAAAAATAACTTTGCAACAACAGGCTTCTTTTCTTTTTACCTGGGATGGTAGGAAAATACACTAGATCAAACCTGTCATTCATGGAGATCAGATTATATAGTTACATTTGTTTCTACTTGCAATATTTTCTACTTGGGAACTTCATCTTTGGTTAATACCCACAAACCCCAGCTCCTTGATTAGTCCCTGAGGTTGTCAATTCAATCTTCTTAGCAGAATATGGAAACAGCTTATATCATAGCATCTGAATAACCAAAGTACTTTTAGGGCTAAGACATTTATTTTAATCTTTTCACTTAATTAAAATCCCTGTCCATTCTTAAAGGGGTACTAGTTTTTCTGGTTACACCTTTTCTAAAGGAGCAGATGATATTAGTCTGCTTCTACACCTCAATGTGAAATTTTTATGTATATAAACTTATATATACACACATATACATACATATATAAGTATATAATCCATACTATATAACCTATACCTGCACATGACCCTATTGGGATTTTGTTTGAAATTACTTGGAATTTATGGATTAATGGTGAGAATTTTATCTTTATAGTGCTGAGTTTTTCATTCATAAATATAGTAAATGCATAAATGTGTAGGTTTTACTCGTTTACATGTTTTTATGCCTGTTATTAGTTGAATTGTGTCTCCCAAAGAGGTATGTTAAAGTCCCACCTCTTAGTGCCTGTGAAAGGGAACTTATTTAGAAATAGGGTCTTTGTAGACGTGCTCACGTTAAGGCGAGGTCATAAGGGTGGGCCCTAAGCCAACATGACTGGTGTCTGGACAAGAAGAGGAAAGAGCTGTGAAAGATGGACACACAAAGAGAATGCTATGTGACAACAGAGGCAGAGATTGGAGTGACACAGCTGCAAGCTGAGGGACTCCAAGGGGGGACCACCACCATAGAAGCTAAAGAGAAGCAAGGAAGTATTTGACCCAGAGTCTCAGAAGGAATGTGACCCTGCTGACACCTTGATGTCTGGCTTCTCATCTCCAGAATGGTAAAGAATAAATTTCTGGTTTAAGCCACACAGTTTGTGGTACTTTGTTATGACAGCCCTGGGAAAGGTACTCAATGCAATGTCCTTCTAAAAAATTGTATAATTTTATGTGTAAAGAAGTTGCTTGCTTTTTATTAGGTTTATTTCTAAGTATTTAATGGATTTTATTGTAGTTCTGAATAGAAACTTCTTTAAAAATTCTATTTTCTGCCCTGGCTGGTGTAGCTCAGTTGATTGAACACTAGCCAGTGAACCAAGGGGTCACTGGTTCGATTCCCAGTCAGGGCACAGGCCTGGGTTGCAGGCCAGGTCCCCAGTGGGGGTCACGTGATAGGCAACCACACTCTGATGTTTCTCTCCCTTTCTTTCTCCTTCCCTTCCCCTCTCTCTAAAAATAAATAAATAAAAATCTTTCATAAAATTATATTTTCTAATTGTACCCTGATTGTATATAAGAATGCTGTAACTCTTTGAATTTTAAATTTTATTCTTTTGTTTGTGGATTTCCATGGATTTTTAAATTTTATTTTGGCCACCAAACATAGTTTTCAAAAAATAATAATTTGTTTCTTTCTTCCCAACTCTCATGCCTGTGTTATCCTTTCTTGTTTTATTGCATCCACGGGGAACCTAGTTGAATGCTGGATGAAGGCTATGATGGAAGGGCATACTTGTCTTGTTCTTGTCTTTCAGGGATTCTGTTCTACCATGTTTCTTGCAATGTTTGTTATGGGACTTTTGGCAGCTATCACTTTTTCTCTTAGGGAAGTTACCTTCAGTTTACTTTGCTAAGTATATTTAAAATGAATGAAGGGGATGAGATGTTGCACATGCTAAAAATAATCTTGTTTTATCTGCCTTAATCCAATTTTCCTTCCACATATGGACGTAAATGTCACGTCCTGTGTGAAGGCTTCCATCTTGCCTGGGTGCTAGCATCAGTGCCCTACCAATGTGCTCCACAGCACGCGTTACTTTCCCTCGTCCAGTGTTTGTCTTACTTAACCACATGCTTGTGTGATTATTTCTGCCTTCATGATGACAGGGATCTTGCTTTCTGTCTCACTATTACCTCCATGTCTAATCCAGGGCCCAGAAGATACCAGTCCCTGTAAATGGTAATTAAAAGAATGAATAAGTGAACCAAACAAAAACAGAGCAAGAAAATTTATAAAATTAAACGAAGCATATCAGAACATTCATCCAGACAAAGATTTGTGTGGGGTTTATGTCAATAAAATTATAAAAGTCCAATAAGATAAAAAAGAAGATTGAATGAATGGAGATTCATCTTCTGTATTTCTGGGTGGCAAATTCCAACACTATGGGTTTATTATATAACATTTGAGTTTCAAACTGTTGGGAAATAGCTAGTGCCAGGAAGATGAAAAAGAAAATACACCCTGGCTGCTGTAGTTCAGTGGATTGAGCACGGGCTGAGAACCTAAGGGTCACTGGTTCAATTCCCAGTCAGGGCACATGCCTGGGTTGTGGGCCAGGTCCCCAGTGGGGGCCATGTGAAAGGCAACCACACGTTGATATTTCTCTCACTCTCTTTCTCCCTCCCTTCCCCTCTCTCTAAAAATAAATAAATAAAATCTTAATAAAGAAAATACAGTTAGATCCTTGTGTAGAATCATATGTCAAAATAAATTTTAGATGCTTTCAACACTTAAGTTTGGAAAAGAAACAAAAAATGTACTGGAAGAAAATATACATTTACTTTGGGGACATCATTCATTTTCCATGAAAGGTAAAAACTACAAAGGACATATTGGAGAGATTGAGCACATGAAAATAAAAAAAATTGTCATTAAAAACACTAAAACAATTTCCTGGTAAAGGCAAACTGGTAGCGCAATAATTGGAAGATATGTGGTAGAGGGCAAAACCTGATATCCTGCATACCTGAGAAGCTTTCATGAATCAGGAGGAAACAGTTATTCAGCAATAGACAACTGATAAAAATAAAAATAAACACCTTCCTGATTGTGTGCTCACACTCAACACGAACGAGAGTGGGGCTGAAGGATGTCTCAGTGGTAGCTTTCCCTGTTCTTCTGGCGGGTCAGGGAATCATGGAAAGGGGGTGTGGGGAAGGATTCTGGTGTGGCCACAGTTCTTGCCAGTGCAGGACAATGACGTATGACCGTATTTGTTCCTCTTCTTCCCCACGTCACCTCAAAATTTTTTTTCCTACTTGATGCAGTGGCCACAGGACCAGGGCTGCAACCACAGGGCTGTGAACAGGGATGGTTCCAAAGCGAGAGGCTGGGCCTATGCTTGTGACCTTATGTCTCAGTTCCCGAGGGCCTGATTGAACAGGAAGGGACTTCACCTGCTCTGGCAGAACTGGGATCAACAGCAAGTACAGCTATGTTGCCTGGTGGTAAAGATGTCCCTCTATCATCTGTGTCACCTGTGTCACCTTACCCTGTGTGAACCAGAGTGGACAGAGGGAGGGCACTGGCTAGACCAGCACCTCTGCCTGCAGTCCAGTCCAGCACCATGGCAACCCCAACATCTCTTCCAAAGGCAGGAATCCGAGTGTGCTTGCAGAGAAGCAAAAATAATGGCTGAGGGTAAGGGAATGAGAACATGGGCTGTGTTTTGTCACGAGGGAAATCCAACATTACATCAATACCTCGAAAGAGGCTCAGAGCAAGAGATGATATTGTCTCTTGGTCCCCTCATCCCAGGTCTGCCTGAAAGGCTGGGGCAGTTTATTGCTGAGACCTCTCCTGCTTTGGGGACCTGTCAAGATCGAATGGCAGCCTGCAAACCTGAGTGGCCGCACCTTCTGAGATACTTTTACATGACATGGTGATGGACTGGCTAGTTATTAATTACTTAGATTCTAGTCATGTGCCGGTACCTTGACCTTTGTGATTGTTTTTGCTCTAAGGGAATCCCTGTTAGAAGACCAGAGCATGAACTGTGATATTGTGATTTACAATAAAAAATATATATTTGGTCTTGGGTCCATTCCTGACACAGAGCTTAGAAGAAAAAAAAACCCTTGGAATTTTCTATGATGAGAGCAATAAAATTGTCTTTTGTTAATGATGTGTCTTCCAGAAAGCCCTTTGGTAACCTAAGGATGGGGGCTGATTGCCAGGGAACCTGACCGTGTGATCTAAGTATTGAAACTTTTAATACTCTGCACCCCTAACCTCCTGGGAGAGAGGCCTACAGATTGAATCGATGGCCAATGATTTAATCAGCCATGACTATGTAACAAAGCCTCCATAACAACCCCCAAAAGAGGGGTTCTGAGAGTTTCCTGGCTAGTGAACACATGATTTGGGGGAGTGACACCCCAGAGATGGCATGGAAGCTCTGAGCCCTTCTCCATACCTTGCGCTAAGCATCTCTCATATTTGACTGTTCCTGAGTTATATCCTTCCAAAATAAACCAGCAATCTAGTGAGTAAAATGTTTCTCTGAGTCCTGTGAGCCACTATAGCAAATTAATGGAACCCAAAGAGGGAGTGGTGCAAACCTCTGATTTATAGTCAGTGGGTCAGCAGCACAGGTGACAACCTGGACTTATGATTGGCATCTGAGGTGGGGACAATCTTGTGGGGCTGAACCTGTAACTTGTGGAATCTGATACTATTCTGGGTACATTGTACGAGAATTGAGTTGAATTGTAGGACAGCATCTGGTGTCCAAAGAATTGCTTATTGGCGTGGGGGGTCTCCCATCCCCCTGACACACACATATTGGAATTGGTACCAGACACTATTTACAAACCATGAAAGATAAATGTCCTACAGAGTTCAGGTTACATAACAAGACAACCATAGATCAGGTGACTTAAACAACTGAAATTTATTTTTCATAGTTCTGGGGGCTGGAAGTCTGAGATCAAGGTGCTGGCACGGTTGGCTTCTGGTGAGGGCCCTCTTCCTGTCTTGGATGAGGTCCCTGTCTCTCTACGTCCTCAGATGGCGGGGTGTGTGTACCTGTGTAAGAAACAAGGTTATCTCTTCAACTTCTTATAAGACAACAGTCCTATCTGGTTAGAGTTCTACCATTATGACCTCATTTTAACCTTCATTATTTTCTAAATAGTGTATCTCTGGCTATTGTCACCTTGGGGGGTAGAACTTCCAGATATGGATTTATGGGGAGACACAATTCAGTTCATAACTAAATAAATAGTAAATCAATATAAACAGAGGTTTAGCATTGATCTTTATCATTTTCTTTCTTCCTGACTTTCTTGCTTTTTTTTGGCTTCTTGAGTTAAACAGTTTGTAGCTAATTTTCTTTACTTTTTCTTCTGTTTGGGTAAGTATCTTGAAGATATCATCTTTATTGTAAATTGCTTAATCCCATCCACCAGATTTTTGCCATGGAGCGCTTTCAGCTCTAAGTATTCCCTCATTTCCATGTGAGATCTTTTTCAGTGCAAGGCAGGTCCTACATGTTCATGATCATTATTGTTAGATTTTGCTCCTTTTGCAAGTATATAATGTCCTTCTGTGTCACCATGTTGGTTTTGTCAGGAGCTTTACCTCCAGATTTCTATCAATGCACTTTTTTTATTGACAGGTCAAAGATATAATGGGGAAATATATTGGCTATATAGTCAATATGAGAAAAGGGTTCTGTCTGCAGCGCTGGGACACTGTAGACTTCTGGTCTATCATTCATCCATCTCTGTGAAAGGGAACTCTAATATAGGCTTGCTGAAGTTACTTGGTCAACAGGAGAAGAGATTCATAACACGTGTGTCTTCATCAGTCAGATAGCAAAGGTCGTGTTGCATTCACAGCCAGCCACCAAGTCTTAGGAACCGAAAACAACCAAGGTGTGTTTCTCAATCACACTTCCTGTCACTGGTGGCTGGATCTGCATTGTCCGCACTTGGCGCGGAAGACTGAGCAGATGGCGGCTAGAACACACTCAGTCCAACTTCTTGCACGATTGTCAGGCAGGAAAAACCTACTCCCATGAGTGATCTCCTCCTGCCTGGCTCAGCTTCTGTGCCTGAATGAGACAACCTCACCCCTCCTCAAGCTACATTAGCCAGAGTCCCAGAGTCACACCTAACTTCAAGAGGCCATGAAAATGTATCCTTTCTGTGGGCCACCGAAGAGCCAAGAATATTTGGTGAATGGCAGTCACAACAACCTTACCCTATATGCTCTATGTCCTTTCCAAAACCTGTTTTTTTTTGCTTTTTGTTTGTCAATTTTTTAAAAATTCCCCTCAGTTATGTGAGCTATCACACAACCTTCTAGTAAATTTCTTTAATGAAAAACTAAACAAAACTGAAGTTAGCTAGAGTTAGTATCTATTGCTTTAAAAACCATTTAGAGGGCATTAGACGTGGCGTGATAATGCCACTCACTGAGCAGCTCAGGAAACTGGGCTTCAGTTCACACATCGGGCTGGTTTTGACAACAGGGCACACACATATTTTTCAAGAACAAGGTTTTACTAGGAGCAGGCATGGCATGAGCCAATATTTAGATTCAAATAATTATTGGAAGCCACCATACATTAAGCAGGAGGCCTGGTATTTTTGTACATTTTTTCTAAGTCAATTTCACTCTTTATACAAGCAATTTGTGGTGAGTCTTATCCATAATGATATAGGTAGAAAATGAGGTTCAGGGAGGTGAAATGACCTGTCCAAAAGCCTCTCCACTTAGCTAGCAAATGACAGCTTGGTTCTGATTTTATCATCTAATCACACGGAGAGGAACTAGAATAACGCAATGCGTGTTTGAGTGGCATGCACTCGCTGGTCTGGCAGGACTGTGAGATACACAAGGGATGGCAGTGAACCTTGAGCACGAAGGGAAAGAGGTTGGAGTTCCTCATTGAGGCAGTGAGAGGAAGGTTCCCGATTGGGAGAGGTTACTAGTGGCTGCCTATGATCAGTAGTAGCACGGAGGCCTGCTGGAGGCCTGGACACCAACTGGAGGAACATTGTAAAAACTCAAGACAGTCTGACTGAGCATGGGTGTCAGCTGTGGAAACAGAAAACATCTTCTCTGTAGCCTCCAGACCCATTGGGGATTGCTGAAGTCTCAAGTTCCCCTTGTGTAGATCGCCCCAACTTTTCATTACAAGTCTCTTAACAACCTGCTCCCAGAAAAACCCTAGGTCAAGAGAAGAAAAAATAATGGGTACCAGCCGAAGTGAGAAGTCTACAAAGCTCTTCTCCCACAAAACCAGTTCTTCCCCATCAGTGGTAGGGCTTGACATTTCACCAATGGGCTCCATTCCTTCCATAGTCTTTTATTCAAGTGTGACTATTTGGGGACAAAAGGGGGCAATCTGGGCAGGCACCATGAAGAACAGGGCACACGTGCTCTGCCCAAAGCGGGCTTCTCAGCTCTGGCCGAGGGGCCCAAAGTTGCTGGATCTGCCATTTCAACAGCAACTTCATAGCCAGGTATTTTAGGGGGAAAACCCCCCAATTTAAAAATATTCCAACTGTTTAAAATTTCTTCATATGACTGTGCTGGCCACATTCACTCTCAGTTTGCCACCTGTGGGTTAAATTTTAATACCATTTTGTCAAAACCTTTCCAAATTTAAAAGCACATCTTTAGCAAACCTGGATTAGAGAACGGGTTCTCTGGACTGCTGAGAGGGTAGGTGGAGAATGTGGGCACTACTTGTGCAGGGGGACCCTGGCCACACACTGGGCGTCCTGGTGCCTAGACCTTCAAAGGGTGACGGGCCCTGGCAGTGGCCATATTCGCTGCAACCAGGGCCTCCTGGCCGACCACCCTGAGCTGGGCTGGAGTGGAAAAGAGGGATGGCTAAGCTTGTGCTCGCCTCAGCTCCACTGGGCCCCTTCCCATTAACAGTGCAGTAACGCAGTTGTGTGGTGTTTGAAAAAGCACCCCTAGTTACCCAGGATGATTTACAGGGCCCCCGACTCTGCATTTTAGAGGTCCCCCGTGTGCCATAAAGAACACGTTGTAAAGGAATCGTCTCCATCTGAACTGCAGCTGCAGTGAAGGAAACTCACGTCCAGCTGAGAGCAGCAGCGAGCTTTGTTCACTCAGGGAAAAGTCCCTGTTTCCATCTTGCTTGACGAACATTTTTCTTCCTCTTCGGCATTAGGTATCTAGTTAATATTTAGACATTGTATACATTTTCTTTCAACTGTTGTATCTATTATGTGAGCAAACAAAACCAGCAATGCCAACCACATCAGGCCTGCCAGACACCCAGCTGTGGCTAGCAAGGTACTCGGGACTCACTGGAGCCAGGCCCTGGCAGGGACTGCCCAGGAGTGCCCAGGCACGGCCCCTGTCCCCAGGAAGCAGAGTCGCCCAACTTGTGTCTGTTTATTAGGCGTTTAGAGCTATGACGGTCTCAGTCTATTTCAGTCCAGGGAAATCTGAATTCCTTTAGCGGCAATGTCCCTAAGGGACACAGGTGCAACTGTGGTTAAGTAGGGACAGCCTCATCTTTTGGGGCAGAAAGCAGTCACGTGGTGGCAGGACAGAGGTAAAAGCTCTGGAACAGGAAAACCTGTGGGTTTGTGTCAAACCTTCACCCATTAGGAGCTCCAAGACAAGATGAGGAGGCTGGAAAGATGGAAGTTGGGATGGGGAAGCTGTTATGGAGAATATATCGTTCCTGGGCCAAAGGCAGGAGGGTATCCAGGGCGAGCGAAGGGTGGGGTCGGAAACCAGCAGAGTTTGCCTGGAGTCCCAGGGGAAGGGGAAGAAGCCAGAGCTCGGCAGCCTCCGGCCCCGAGCTCCCTGGTGCACCGCACCAGCGGCGGGCGGCGGGCTCTACGCCCCAGAAAGTACGGGGACAGGATGGAGAACACAGAGTCCCAGGCTCCTGAGAAGGGGAAACCGCGGGGCTGGGCGGGAAACACCTCCCGCGTGTGTGAGTTGAGGCGGTGGGTGGGGAGTGGGGGGACACAAACTCCGCTTCCCGGGCGCCCCAGTCCTGCGCTCGCCTCCGCTCCCGCGCCCCCTCCGCAGGCGCGCGCCAGGCGCACTCCCCCTTCCCTCGGCGGCGCGGGGCGCGCGCCCGGCCCTCCACCTCCCCTCGGCGCAGCTCCGCTCTCCCGGCAGAAAGTTAGCAGCGGGGAAGGAACTCGGGGCCGCAACAGCGCGCAGCGGCGGCAGAGGCTGAAACAGGACCCGCGGTCGAGCCGAGAAAAGGAGGCGCTGCGGGCAGAGCAGGTGCAGCCGGCGGGTCCGCGCGCCCCCCTCGGTCCCCTGGCCAGAGGCTGAGGGGGGGCGGTGGTGGGGGCCACCCGGACTCCGCGGGCAGAGCGGGGAGGGGGGCCATGCGGCCGGGCTTGCCCCCGGCGCAGCGGGACACCAGCCAGGGCCGGGGGCGCAGCGGCGTCGCTTCATGCAGCCGGGGCGGCTGGGCAGCGGCAGCGGCGGCGGCGGCGGCGGCGGCGGGGGCGGCGGCTGAAACCATGTCCGGGCAGCGCTGGGGGCCGCCGCCGCCGCCGCGAGCCGGGAGCCGCGATGGCCCGGTGGCCCGCACCTCCTCCGCCTCCGCCTCCGCCTCCACCTCTCGCCGCGCCGCCGCCGCCCGGCGCCTTGACTAAGGGGCCGCCGGCGCGGAAGCTGCTGTTTATGTGCACCTTGTCCCTGTCCGTCACCTACCTGTGCTACAGCCTCCTGGGCGGCTCGGGATCCCTGCAGTTCCCCCTGGCACTGCAGGAGCCGGCGGGCGCTGCCGCCGAGCCCCCGCCGAGCCCGCCGCCACCCTCTTTGCCGCCTCCCCCCGCGCACCTCGGCGCCCCCTCGCAGCCGCCTGCGCCGCCGCCGGACAACGCGAGCCTCCGGGAGCCGCCCGAGCCCCCTGAGCAGCCCGCCGCCCCCGGAGCCGACGGCTGGGGGCTGGCGAGCGGCGGCAGCGGCGGCGGCGGCGGCGGCGGCGCCCGGGACGCGTGGCTCCGGCCCCCGCCGGCCCCCAGCGAGATGATCACGGCGCAGAGCGCGCTGCTGGAGAGGGAAGCGCAGGAGTCCAGCACCACGGACGAAGAGCTCGCAGGCCGGAGGGCGGCCAACGGGAGCAGCGAGCGGGGCGGCGCCGCCAGCACCCCGGACTACGGGGAGAAGAAGCTGCCGCAGGCGCTGATCATCGGTGTCAAGAAAGGGGGGACCCGCGCGCTGCTGGAGGCGATCCGCGTGCACCCGGACGTGCGGGCGGTGGGCGTGGAGCCGCACTTCTTCGACAGGAACTACGAAAAGGGGCTGGAGTGGTACAGGTAGGACCCCGGGCTCGGCTGGTGGGGAGACTCAGAGGGGAAGTCCGGGCGCCGTCCCGATGGTCCTGCGCCCCACGAGGGCTTGGCGAACCCTGGCGGGGTTGCGTGGGGCGCGGCGGAGAGGGCCGGAGGCCGGCTAGGGATCACTTTATTTCAGGGAGAGGGCAGAAGGTGGCAGCGGGCTCCGTCTGCCTGGGCTCCGCGTCCAGGTCGCTAGCTGCTCTCTGAATCTGCGCAGCTTCGCGCCTGGAAGTCCCCAGCCCTCGTCCTCTCGGAGTGTTCCCCAGCCCAGGATCTTGAGGGGCTCTGGGCTCCCGTGTTTGGGGGATGCCGAGGAGTGAGGCAGGACAGCTGTGCTGACTAAAGGACTTTGAGATCGCCTGGGATCTCTCAAAATTGCCCTCGAACCCATTGCGTGGCTGGAATCCAACTTTAAGTATTTTCAGGTTAGAGCAAAATGAACAGGGAACAGTTAAAAAGATGATTCTGGGAAGTTTAGACTTTCTAGTAAAGATTGAGGATGTTCCCCATCCCCAGGGCTTTCTGTCCCCCTTTGGCTGAATGAACACGGGCTGTCTTTGCCTCTGGAGCATGAACGTCGAGGTGGCAGCGGGTCTTTAAGAGGGCTCGTGCCCTGCGCCCCTGCCCTTTCGCAAGATTGGACTTCTGTCTGGTGAGATGTTCGCCTCCCTCCTGCCCCACCCTCTGCCCGCGGTGAGAGACAGCGAGAGGAGAGGACTAGAAAGTTAGCGTAGGTGAAATAAATTACAACCCATCTTTCTCGCCAGCCATAACATTTAAAACAACACTGGTGTGCATGCCCAAATGCGAACCCGCTTTGCTTTTTTTCTTTCCCTCTCTCCTCCTGCTTTCTGTCCCTTTGGAAAACGGAGCTGGCTGGCTGGCCCCATCTCTGTTGCATCTCAGTAATTAATTGCAATTGTCAAACAGAAACACAGGCTTTGTCTGTTGAAGTGATGCTATCGTGTTAACAGAGCCAAGAGGTAAAATAAGGATTGTTTCCTAACAAGTTGCCTTCCTGTTGAAGAGATATGGGCTTCCTAAGTTTAAATTACAGCCTGGGAAAGTTGTAGCAATAACTTCAGAAATATATAATAAGTGTGTGTATTGTGATTGCTTTTTACCCTGCTTTTGAAAACATGCCTTGTGCTTTGAAAGCTGGGGAGAAGTACACTTAGGCATAAACATTCCAGCACATTAAAAGGAAACAGCAAATGTGTCTGTTAATGTCATGTCTGTTTCAACACACAGAACTAATTGCAGTATTTTAGGAGGCTTCAAACAGCCCCTTCCTATCAAAATATAAAACAGTGAATGGCTAATTTAACTGGAAAATCAGTATTTAGAACATCACAAGCCATGACTTCCAGTTTGCAATTATCATTAAAAAGGTGTTAGGATGATTAATGCAACCATAGCAAAGTGGAGAAAAGGGTGTGTGCTGTCTTGGGGGGGGGAGTCAGTTAATTGTTGGTCGTAGAGAGGTCCCGACTTCTTCTGTGGGGGCAGCTTCAGTCTTATGAGGGTAACTGCCTCCCCCCCCCACTTCTACTTTTAAAGCTGTGTATCTTGTGCTCTTGGGAAGAGGGAAGCATAAAGATCAGATCTCTCCAAAATGTGTTTGGGTAGCTTTGCGGCAGCTGGAAGCAGAAGGGGGTGTTTGATCCAGATGGCTTGAAATCAAGCTGGTGGCCGGTGGAGGGGGTGTGGTGGGCTGCGTGTCCAGGAGTCCCACGGCAGGGTCTGGAGGACGTTTGGACTGAAAGGGTAGAAGGTGCCTGGGTTGGGGATCTTCCTTTACCTGAGGCTGGATAAGATGACACATGAACTGCCTGGCTGTCAGGACTTGGCTATGGAAGGTATTTCAGCCCTGTGGTGTTCGGGGCTCAGTGTCAGCATTTGGTGGCTACTCTTAGAGATGTTACAGTGTCGAGATGTAGATGGAGCTTGAGGACCATGTGATGTTTGTGTGTCCTCAGCCCCTGCCCCAGGCTCTCGCCAGCGGTGGGTTCCTATGTGGCTTAGCCGTGTGACTGGAAGTGCTGGAGGAGAATCTGTCAGACACGGAGGGAATCTTGGCCACCAGTGCCTGGCTGTTGAGAGGACTCCCAGACACCCCTTGCTCCCACAGGGGCCACGTGTGCTGGGACAACTTGGTCATCTCTCCAGCCTTACCAGGGAGAGCAGTGCTTTGAGGGGACCTGTGGGATTTTCCTGAGCTCTGTCTCAGGCTCCTGTTTCTCTGTTCCGTGAAAGAGGAGGGCATGACTTCCTTACTGTACTGTAGAGAGGAAGCAGTGGCATTGATTCAGACCAGGAGCAGACACCCGTGCCTTTGGTGCCCTGGTGTGACTCCATCTTTTCGGTGGTGGCTTCTGGACGGAAACGGTTCCACTTGCTCCCCGAACTCCACGTATCCCGTCTGGAATCTTACTGTTCTGTGCGCCCGATTAAAGATGCACAGGTTACTTCAAGGTTTTGATTCCCTCTGCCACTTACTTGTTTTGTTCTGGTTTCTTCTTTTCAATGTGCTTCCCAAAGGCCTACTAATTCTGCGAGTGTTTCTGAGGTGTGTGTCTTCTGCAAGAGGGGGAGAAAGGAGAAGTGGGGGCTGCTCTCAGCAGAGCCAGCCTGGGCTTTCCTCACATCCAGCTAAGCAGCCCTAGCAGTGTCTTTCCGCGTCGCTCCATTTGTGTGTAAATCCGTGTTTTGCTTTCTCCTGTGCTGTTGATCTGATGTGATTGAGAAACGTTTGGGATTAGAACATGTGCATCAGATTTTCAGGCCACGATAGTCTCCTGGATCAGGTGTTGGTGTTACAGCTGCAGAGAAGCAGGCCTCTCTTCGTGGCCCAGCACAGGCCAACAATTAATAAGGGGGCACATATATTAAACCCTCTCCTCCCCTCCCACCCACAGCCCCCGCCACCATAAAAAGGCAAAGCTACAATGCACCTTTCGGTAAAAGCTGCTACAAGCTGTCTGGGCAGAGGCCTTAAACCCCTCTGAGGGAGGGGACCTTGTGGCAGGCCTGTCGTGGCAGAACCCAACCAAGTGACAGAGGCAGCTGGAGCTGCTGTCCCCCTTGTGGTTTAGGCTGTGGTAGAGTGACCATGACCACTTTGCTTTTTGAAAACTGCCCAGCCCCAGGGCGATGGACAGTGACCGTCCCCGGTTTCACGTTGTCTTCAGTGCGTGCAGTTAATGCTCACGTCCCACTGGCTTGGGGGGGGATACCTCGGGAGAGGGTTTCAGCAGTCACCATTGTACTACCCAGAGGAACATGGTCAACGGCGTTCTTCATGCCTGGGCATCTTGAGAGAGATGGAAGGAAGACCAGGCCCTGGCGTCCATCGAATGCCTGTTGTGGTGGTCGGCGCTTTAAAAGCCTGTGATCCCGTTCGAGTGCCATGATGAGGCTGTGAGCATGACAGCGACACTCCTCTTCCACAGGTGGCTCCCGGGAACAAAAGCTTGCTCCAGGCTTCTCAGCTGGTCCCTGGCTGAGCTGACTGAGTCTGCCTCAGGGCGGAGTTCCTTCCCCTGCCCCACACTGCTGCACGTAACACCCTGGAAAGGTCTTCCTCCTCTGTGCGTGCGTTTGACAAACACTTGGTGATGTTTACCAGGTGTCCAGTGCTGTTTCAGGTACTGGGATAAAGTGGTGAGCAGGAGTTATGGAGTGCCTGTTCTGGGGATGGGGCGGGGGGACAGCAAACCCTCAGTCTTTCCGTTTGCCTATTTTGTGTGGCTGCTTGAACACGGCAAGTTGCACTTACCACTTGTGTGATTTCTGCTAGGCAGGGCCCCTGTAGAGCAGTGGCTTTAAAGTCTCAACATGCACAGATCAGCTGGGGATGTTAACATGCAGACTCTGATTCGGCAGGTTTGCGGAGGGACCTGACATTTCTGACTTCCCAAGTGACACTGATACTGCTGGTTCCTGGGCCTCACGTGGAGCAGAGCAGCAGGGGCTTAGAGAGTAACTGGTGCACACACATGTGTTACTGTACTTTAAATCAAGTGGTCAGGGAACCAGGGAACTCTTCCCTGTGGCCGTGATAGAAACGAAGTGAAGCTGTGAGATCCTCCCATGTGAAGATGTGGGCGGAGAGGTTTTCAGGTGAGGGAACAGCGAGTGCAAAGGCCCTGAGGTGGAAGCAGGCCCTCAGGACTCCCCAAGTGTTCTTGTGTTATTTCCAAAGCACGGCCTTTGTAGCAGAACCAAACTGTCTTCCAAATCTGGCTTTGTCACTGACTAGTTGTTGATCTTGGTTGGACACCTGACTTAACATCACCAAGCTTCAGTTTGTTTGTCTGATAGTGATTTCTTCCTTGCATGATTGTTGGGAGGAATAAAGGAGACAATACAAGTGAATATATTGTCTAAGCAAAGAATGGGTATGCTACAACAGAAGTCCAAACAGACCCAAACTGGGTTTTCCCGTTTCCCAAACCACATGGGTCTCCTATGCTTTTCTTTCTGTCATGCGGCTGTCCCGTTGGCTGAAATGTTTCTTTAATTGGGTATGCTTTGGGGAACTTTGGCTTTGCCATCTCCATCTGCTTAACCTTTTAAACCAAGGGTCACTGAGGGCCCACGGGGGGATCCTCTAAATGAGTGAAATGAACCAGCGGGAAGAAACTGGGCTGTATACCTTCTGTCTAAAGGGGTGGCTACTGCTCGCTTCCAGCTTCTCCTTTCTATGCTCAGGTGTCACATCAGGGTTACTGGATCTCCCACTTGGTAAGAAAAAGTAGAAATTAGGTTTTAACATGAAATCTGGTTTGTAATGTTGGCAGTGGAATGAAGTGTCTTAGAAGTATCATGGAGGCCAACAGTGTGAGGCAAATAGAACCTGTCTCTGGGCTGGTTACTGGTCGGTAACCACCGGTTTAAACCCATTTCAGAAAGTAATAGGCATACCTCGTCCCTTTGCGGTTGCCAGAATTGTTGCTTACATGTGCTTTCTACTTGAGAATTTTTCCCTTTTTCCAGATCTTGCAACAACATGGGGGAAATACCTCCCAGATATTTTGCAGCAACAAAAGAGGCTGTATAGAAACAGGACAATTGAAGCAGAAAAAGACAATTCATAAATACATTTCCCATTTGTTCCTAATGAACATTTTCTAGAAGGTGAGAACATTCTCAGCTGTTCACTTACTAATCAAGAGTGCCCATGTTTGATCTATACAGATAAATTGTGCTTACAAAATAGATTCTGGCCAGAGTTTAAAAAACCGGGTTCTAGGTTGCATTTTGCCACATACTGGTTCTACTGGACATCAGGTTACTTAATTAACCTCCCTGTCTTTCATCTCTGTTTCTCAGATGACGAGGCTGTGTTGTCTCCGTAGGGCCTGTACATTCACTTACTAAAAAGTTCTTTGGTTCTAGAACCAATTTCTGTGTCACTCAGAGGAAGCAAAGGGTAGGGTAGAAACACCACCGTTTGGAGCATGTTTCTGTGTCCTTGATTCAGAATCCACTCATCCTCATTGTGTGACGATGGACAAGCTGCTTAATGTCACCAGACCTCCACATCTTCATCTGCCTACTGGGCTCCATGTACTCCCCAGGGATTATGTGAGGATGAAATAAAATCGCATTCAAAGTGCCCCACCCAGAGTGTGTGACATAGCAGATTCCCCTCTCCCCTTCTTTCTTCTCCCAGTTTTGCCTTTTTCCTTTGCTTTTCTTCTTCATTTTCCTTCAGTTTCTTCCTTTTACCTCATCAGTCCTGAAGGTCCCAAAGAGAAAGCTGTAATGCATTTTTCATTTGAATAGTCTTTTATTTCAAGATTATGTCTGAATGAGGGATTTCAAACCCTGAAGCAGCTCTTAAGTAGCTCTCCAGAGAGTAATCAAAACTGGATTCCAGAATTTGGTCTCTTGTAACTTGAGCAAGAGGAGAAGCGTTTGAAGTCTGATTTCATGAAGCCAGGGTTCTCCACTGTGGGGGGTAGCTGTGGAAGGGGGCAGGCCCTGGCGCACTGACATTTCCTCAAGCCTGCAGTAGAAACCTGTATTGTTGGCCTAGGACAGGGCGTGCTTGCCTCTCCTTTTTCTGCAGAGCTGAAGCATTTGGGAATGCAGGATTGTTCAGGAAGACCCCCCTGGAACCCCCTATCCTGAGATCTGGCTGCGTTCACTGGTGTTCTCCTGCCATCCTAACATTATTTATTTATTTTTATTTTCACTTTTAAGTCAAGTCAGGAGAGAGGCCTCAAGATTTTAGGTAAATGGATGATCTCTAGGGCTCTGTGTCAGAAAGTGTTAAAGGTTTTGGTTTTACGTGATGGACGGCGATGGTGTCTCTGGAACTGACTGAACCAACAACCTGTTATAGGAATCTCTTGACTCCGCTGATTTCTGTGCTTTAGCAAGCACCTCTGTAACTGTCCTGGGAATTTCAATCTGAAATTATAGTTCACTGGTGGAAACTTTCAGCTTGTCTTGCCATTAATTAAAAGCAGATGGTTGATTTTTTTTAACACTAGTTAGGAATACTTTCATTTAACTTTTTTTGACTTTTACTTGGGGATATAAAAGCATATTGACAGGGAAACAAAGCAGCTCATGAATTAGAAACTTAATTATAACTATTACAAACAGAAAAGGTGTTTGGCTTCCAATTTGTTGGCCTAGGTACTTAGGAAGTCTAGGGGGTAATTGGCTTCAGAAAAAAGCTGAATCCAGGAGCTTAAAGGATGTCACTGGGTCCCTGTCTCTTTCCCTTCTTTGTCATGCTCGTGTCTACCTTGCTTCACTCTCAGATGAGTCGGCTCACCACATTTTAGGCAAGCTGATAAGCAGCAACCCTCGGCAGACATATTTTATGTTTATTGATTGTTTTGGAAGTAGTTTTCCTTAAGAGCTTCTGTAAGAAATTCCTGCAGATGCCTTTGGTGCCAGCTGGGTTGTGTGCCCATTCCTAAGGCAGTTGTGTCCGTCCTGGCAATGCAGCCACCCCCTTGGTTCGGGGTGGGGGTGGTGGGAGCAGGGAGCAGAGTTAGGCCCATTGATCCCACAAGGAATAGAGTCCCCGTAGAAACTGAGGTGGGGGTCAATTACACTTCATTTTCATTAACCATATACAGACCCATTCTGGGACAGGCACAGGATCTGAGTATTTTAACCCAGGAAGAGGAACAGTGGATTGATTTGGAAGAATTAGTGCCTTTATTTTAATCATGTACTTGTTCATTCATTGGACATGTATTGGTTGTTAACTGTGTGCTGGGTCAGACATGAATCAGTCCTGTCCGGTGACCTGAAAGAGCTCATGAGACAAAGAAATGGATGAGTAACTGAGTACAAGATCAGGAAAGTCCTGACAAAGTGGGATTTACTCCAGGAATGGAAGGATGGTTTAATCTTAGAAAAATCTAATAATGTGATTTATTCTTAATGTGGGTGAGTGAGAAAAATTTTAGGGTTTGTTTAATGGATGCTAAAAAGACATCTGATCAAATTAAACATCTATTTCTGGTTTTTAGAACAACCTCTTGATAAAGTAGGGTCATTCCCAAACCCAGATACTGGAAACACTCCCCCACCCCAGAACAAGACCAAATGCCCGTGGTTGTCACTGCTATTTACTGCTGCTCAGGAATTAATCAATAATACAGTTAGATGTGGAAAAGAATAAGAAAGTGGGAGATAGAGTTATCACCATTTGCCAGTAAGTTAATCTCTCTTTGGGAAACCGAAATAACCAATGACCTCTATTAGGAACAAGAAGAGGGTTTATTAAGGTGACTGGCAAGGAAATTACTGTGCAAAATCTATAGTTTTCCTATATGCCTGCACCAGCAGTTTTGAAAATATAATGAGAGAAAAATACTCTATTTATAGAATCACCAAAGAGACAAAATAACTAGGAATACATTTAGCAAAAATTGCAAAGGATTTATAAGAACAAAATTTTAATACTTTACTGAGGGGCATTAAAATAGAGGAGTAAATGGAGAAAGACCTTTTTCTCTAGGATAGCGTTTCCTTCTTTCCATCTCTCTGTCCCCACCCCCCACCCCCCCCACTAGCCCTTTTTACTGGAGTTTGTTGCTTCTAG
The DNA here is from genome assembly GCA_007922815.1 of Macrotus californicus. Lineage (NCBI taxonomy): Eukaryota > Metazoa > Chordata > Mammalia > Chiroptera > Phyllostomidae > Macrotus > Macrotus californicus. The sequence continues at coordinate 25,854 of VMDR010005655.1, forward strand.
ATTGAGATCCACCCGGTGTGCTGGAGAGTGGTCTGAAAATACCGTTTGCGTGAACATGGCCAAAGTGCTGGGCTTCGTTTATAAGACTCCTTTACTTTCCACACTTTGTCTGGCTGATGAGAGGATGGTAAGGCAACTATTACTATTTAGATTCAAAAACAGCGTTATCAATCCTTGGCATGGTTGTTGTATCTCGAATTTAGGGGTGGTAGGACTGTGCCCAGCCAGGTATGGACTGACAGTTGAGTTGGTGTAAATTAGTAAATTTAGATGCACTTCTGTAGTTACAAAGCAAAAAACAAACCAGAGACAAGTAATGGTTATTTTTAATGCACCACAAAGATGAAGATTTGGATCTGAAAGAATAACAGTATCAGCGTGGCAACAGTACTGGCCTGGCAACAGCAGTCGTGGTGACAACAGCAGTCGTGGTGACAACAGCAGTAGCAACAGTATCACAGTAGTGATGGTAACAGTAACTGGGGTAGTAATGCTGGTGGTGGTCAGAGTAGCTGGGGGAACTGTAGCAGTGGTAACAACAGTGGGGGCAGCAGTCGTGGTGGTCAGAGTAGCTGGGGGAGCAGGAGTAGTGGTAGTAACAGTGGGGGCAGCAGGAGTGGTGGTCAGAGTAGCTGGGGGAGCAGGAGCAGCGGTAACAACCGTGGGGGCAGCAGGAGTGGTGGTCAGAGTAGCTGGGGGAGCAGGAGCAGCGGTAACAACCGTGGGGCAGCCATATAAACACGTACTGCACTTGCATGTGTCAGGGGCTGTTGCAAGCAGTGGATTCATTCAGTCTTTACAAGAACCTGGTGAGACAGGTACTGTTTTGCCCACATGTTACTGGTGAGGGAACTGAGGCATGGGGCAGTGAAAATGTGGAGTTGGGGTTCAAACACAAGTGTTTGGCACCAAACATACAGCATGTGCTTTTACTTGTCACAGGGGTATTTCACACTGTGGAGGTGTCTTCTGGGCTTACAGGAGTTAGTGACAGTCATTAAGTGGTTTTACCGCCCAGGAGCTTTGGGTCCCTGTGTGCAGACTGATTGGCATGCCCACAGCACAGGCTCATTAGGGGTGGGACGGTCTTGTCCCAACACAGAAATGGCTTCTTTTCTATTCTGGGACCAAGTTCATCCCCACATTAGGGCCTTTTAATTCTCTGCTGTCTCCTGCTGGAATACTCTGTCCCCTGATTCCTAAGCTGAAGGTGTCTCCTTATCTAACCTTCAGATGGCTGCTCACATTTCAGCTCCTCAGAAAAACATGTCCCAGCAGACCTTTCTCCACATCTGAACTTGTTCTGATGCTTTGTTTTCTTCACAGCGTGTACTGCTCTCCAACATCCTCCTGATTACATCTCTCTCTCTCTCTCTCTCTCTCTCTCTCTCACTAGAAGGTAAACTACATGGGACCGGGGGGTCTTTTCCATCTTCTTTGTTGCCAATGTGCGAAGCGGTATTTGGGACACAACACACACTCCATAATGGTAGCTTATTAATCACTAATTATGAAACAATGAATGAAAGGCAGGTCTTCTATGTCCTAAGTTGTCTTCCAGGAACTTCTGAAAAGAAATAACACATCTTTTGGTAGCTCTGGCTGATGTCTGTTCTATCTCATACTATTTTTGCAAGATTATTTTGGGTGTAAGAAAGATAAACTCACTGAAACAAGCTGTGTGGGTTAGACATTCTCCCCAAAAGGTCCCTCTAACACACGGCATTGTCTCATTTATTCTGCACAGCAGCCTGATAGAGTTGGTGCTTTTTTATCCTGTTTTAACAGATACAGAGAATTAGATCTCAGAACGATAAGTGACGGCAGTCCCGGGGTCACACAGGCTGTCACAAGCCAGGTGTTTTTTCACTGTAACATGTGGCTTTTGGTTCCTGGCCTTTGTCGCTGTCACTGCCAAAGTTTTAGGAGAACTTGGGTTATTCTTGGTAGATTGTTGTGCTCCAAGAGTAGTTGGGATTTTGTTTCTTTAAATGCATTATTAAAATTGCATATTTGTCATTTGATAGTCATACCATTACGCTGAGGTCCTGTGCTTGACTTGTTACTTCCTGTAGGTGTAGGTACACCATCCCCTGTGACTCCAGGTTAAGGCCTCTGTGGGGGGTTGGAGGTGTGGGGAGCCCAGGTGACATCTGAGTCCAGCTGCCAGAGCGCCTCTGTCATAGGACACTGTGGCTGTTTGGAGCTTTGTGGTATTTTGAAAAATAAAGCGAAACTGGGAATCAGAATTAAGGGTCTGGGTCTGAGTTCTGTGTCTACCTTGCTTTGTGTGCCTAGGTGCACAAGTAGCCTCTGAGCCCCTGTCTTCTCATCTCTGTAATGGGAAAACAGCTTCCGATAACTCTGCAGTGACTTTGCAAGGGTAGGGTGACGGTGACGCGTTGGGATCTGCTTTGCCTGCGTATGTCACTTGTTACTAATCCATGCACGTTTCCATGAATCCCCCCGGTAATTGGTTTTCTGGAATGTTGCACTCCAGGGAGTACCTGAAATACAGGACAAGCGCTCTTATCATAAAGTTAGATTAAGAAGTTTAATTTACAGAAACATTATAGGCCATGGATATCAGACCTGGTGAGGGCAGACTGCATAAACATGCCCAGGATTCCTGGAGCACCTCTGTCGCTGTAGCTCCTCTGCTCGACCCATGACCATTGCTGTGCCTACCTTTCTACCGAAAACCACAAAAAGCTGCAGGCCACGTTTGCTTTTTAGGATCACTCTGCAGCTTTGGAGGGGACCAGAAGAGTCTCTCGTTTTGTTCTCTTTGGTCCTGCCATCCCTTTTCTCTGGTACACCTTGCCAGTGTTTCCCAGGTTGGCATGTTTATGTCCCACCTCTGGCTGCCCGACTCGCCTACTTTCTAAACTGTGGAAGGCAGGGTAATGCCGCCGCCCCACCCAGATAACCTGTCCTAATCTCCAGAACCTATGAATATGCTCGATTATGTGGCAGAGGGGACTTAAGGCTGCAGTTGCAGATGGAATTATGATGGCTAACGGCAGACCTTGAGGCGGGAGATTGTCCTGGATTATCTGGATGGGCTCAGTGCAATTACAGGGTTCTTTTAGGTGGAAGAGGGAGGGAGGAGAGCTTGAACCTGAGGGATGGCAGCATGAGAGGGGCTCAGCCTGCTGTCACCGGCTTTGAAGTTAGAGGAAGGGGCCATGAGCCAAGAATTCAGACAGCTTCTAGAAGCTAGAAAAGGGAAGGGAATGGATTCTTCCTAGAGCCTCATAGGAGGAAGGCAGCCCTACTGACACTTTGCTGTCGGCCCGTGGAGGCCCTTCTGGACCTCTGACCTCCGGAGCTGTGAAGCCGGTCAGCTGGTGGTCATTTGTGATGGCAGGATACCCTCTCCTCGGACATCTATCTGCAGCTGTCATCCTCTTGGGTTTTTTTCCTTCCCTCTGCCTTTTTTGTGTTTCTGGAAAGTAGTGCCTCTGGGGCTTGTAAGGTCTCCTGCCAAACAGCAACACAGTTGCAAACGTCCAGTATTTGCAGACGGCACCACGCTAATTCGCTAGTTCGAGTGAAAACCAAGCCTCTGCCACCAAGAGACCCGGCTTACAGCAGCTTCAGTGAGATAGACGGCTTCTCTCCTGCGTACTGAAGTCCACTCTCAATGTTTGTGGTGCTGCGTGGCGGCCAAGCACTCCGAGGGAGCCAAGCTGAAAACTGTGTGTTCAGGTGTACAGTGTGTATGTTTGAATGGCGGTCCTGTGGGGACACTCAGCCAGTCTAGACTGGGGGGTGGTGGGGGTTAGGTGGGGAGAGAGCGGGGAGAGTGGGGCTCCCGAAGATCCTTCAGAGACTCAAGTTCTAGTCTTTCCCTCTTGTTGCTGCACCATCTTCCAGGGAGCTTGTTAGAAATGCAGAAAATCAGACCCCATCCCAAATTTTCTGAAGCAGACTTGACATTTTAAGAGGATCTTCAAGTAATTATTATGCACAGAGGTTGAGAAACTCGGCCTTAGAGCAAGCTTCTTCAACTCCAGCACCATTGACGTTCTGCGCCAGGACGGTCTTTGCTGGGGGCGGGGGGGGGGCGCGTCCTGGGCATTGTAGGGCGTCTCTGGTCTCTCTGCCCCACAGATGCCAGCGGTTTGGCCCTCACCCCCAATATTACAGCCAAACATGTCTCCAGACATTGCCACGTGTCCCCTGGGGGCATCGTCGCCTCTGGTTGAGACCCTCTCCCTGCCTCACAGGGGCTTCTCCTTTGCACGGTGTACATCTCAGCAGCAGGGCTACAGTGAGGGCAGAAGTCCAGGGAGAGATTTATGCGGGCACGGCACAGGTGCCACTCAACTTCTGCTCTCATTTTGTCGGGCAGTTTTCGTGGCGTGGTGTGTCCAGCTGCAGTGGAACCTAGGGACCACTCTGAGAGTCTCTGTGCCCAAGAAGGGGGGAGAAGGAGCTGGGGACAGTCAGCTGTCGACTGGAGAGGTCATGCAAGGATGTGGTCATACTGTGTCCCCTTCTAGTCTCCCCTCTCAGGAAGTAAGTCAGCTGGAGGGTGAACTGAATTGAGAAGGACGTGTGTGTGTGTGTGAATATATATTAGAATTATATATATATATAATAGGATTTCATATATATAACAGAACATGGAACACAGAACTAGCTTAGAAGATCACAGGATACTTTAGAACACATAAAATTTTCCTGGTTCGCTAGTGGTGTATTTTGACATCAAGAGTTTGCATCTTCTAAACTTCAGTCATGAGTGTTACTTTTACCACATAGATGTGCTTGCCTGTACGAGGGGGGACCCAAAAAACCTGAAATTGTCTTCTAGAGGACAGGCCCCTGGTAGTACGGGCTTCCCCCCCAGGTGAGTGTTCTGTATCAGTGCACCAGTTGGTGTTGTGAGAAGCTGTGTTTGGCTTCAGTGAATTTTTTTTTTTTGAAGACTCTTTCAGTGCATTTGCCCGTCTTATGATGGGTGATTTATGAGCGCACCTGCCCACACCGCACTGAGTGTTCAGCAGTTTTTGACTAAAAATGGCATGATCCCCATGCCCTGCTCTCCCTACTCACCTGATCTCTCCCTGAGCAATGTTGTTTTTGTTTCCCTGGATGAAAAAAGTCCTTAAAGGGAAACATTTTGCCGATGTGGAAGAGGTGAAACAAAAACCGGCAAAAGCACTAAAAGGCATCAAAATCGATGAGTTCAGAAACTGTTTTGAACCTATTGGTGGAACCTAATCAATAAAACAAATAAGGAGGCAAAATATAACAGAGACATTGAAATAAAGAGCAAACTGACAGTAACCAGAGGGGCAGGGGGCGGGGAGAGGGATAACGGGGGAATATAGGGGCAGGTCCATCAAGGAACATGTATAAAGGACCCATGGGCAAGGCCAAAGGGGGTGGATTTGAGGGTGGGAGGCCGGGATGGGTGGGGCGGGGGTCCGAGGTGGGGTGAAAATGGAGACAACTGTACTTGAACAACAATTAATAGAAAAGAAAAAAAACTGTTTTGAGCAGTGGAAAAAAAAGGCTCGATAGGTATATTGCATCGAATGGAGAGCACTTTGAAGGTGACTGAAGTTTGAACATGTGAAAACAAATACACAAATTTTTATAAATAAATTGTTTTTGGGTCCCCCCTCGTATTATTTTTACATGAAAAATAATGGTTTTATTTAATGATGTTAAAGACTATCACTACTCTAACTGTGGTTATGAGATGGAGATATACACATATATACACACGTCTGTATGTGTGTGCGTGTCTGCCATCTGTGTGTCTGTGTTTCCACGTCTCCGTCTCTCTCTGTATCTGCCTGTCTGGCACCGCCTGCCGTGCCACCCTCACTCTTGTCCAGGCTGCTCCAGTAGACTTCTGTTCTTACTCAGGCTGACGCTCCTGGCCCTCTGTAATCAGCTCTTCACGTGCTCACTAGAGTAAGTGATCCCTTTAAAGCAACCCACATCACGCTCCTACTTTAAATTTTCCAATGGCTTCTTGCCAACCTATAAAAATGTTTGTTTTGGCCATGGTCTGCAGGACCCCACGGGGGTCTGACATCCGCCCACCTCTTCAAACACATTTGTTTGCTGCCTTCTCTGTGCTCCTCTGCCTGAGCTGCACTGGCCTCTTCTCTGTACCTGGGAAGCCAAACACGGCCGTGCCTCAGGGCCTTTGCACTTGTTGCTCCCTCTACCTGCAGTGCTTTTTGCTTAGATCATGGCATGGCTTGCATCCTGCCTTCAATTCCAGCCTCTGCTTAACCATGTCCTCCTCAGTGTCGCCTTTTCTTGTACCACCTGGACTGATCTTGTCCACTTCTCATGGTAAGAGCTCCATTCATTGGAGATTGCAGCGGGTTGCTGTTAATGTTTGCCTACATTCCATAGTTACTTCAACTTCACCAGAGTCAGAACTAGGTGTCTTAATTTCCTGGTTGCTAAGTCTCCCAGTGTGGCGGGAAGATCTCGTTTTGATCTGGTGCCGTCAAATGGCCTTGATGTCGCTGGGGGTCACTTTAAACACGTTTATGGAGTGCTCAGCTATGCCTGTTATTTAAGCACACTGCCACTAGGTGGTGCTTGGGTGACACGGGCTGAGTCCAAAGTAGGATGTTTTCAAAGTGAGATGTGCAGTGGGACTGGTTCCTGGCTCCCAACAGCCCCGGGTAACCCTGCCCCCTGCATATTTGCCCCTGTACCGTACAATAGGAGGCTTATAAAAGATTTGCTTTCAGTAAATAATAAACAGACATCATGAGAGATGTTTACAGCGTGTTCAAAACAAACTCTTTTTTAAAGAAAGATTTTATTTATTTTTTAGACAGAGGAGAAGAGAGGGAGAAAGAAAGGAAGAGAAGCATCAGTGTGTGTTTGCCTCTCACATGCCCCCTACTGGGGATCTGGCCCACAACCCAGGCATGTGCCCTGACTGGGAATCGAACCGGTGACCTTTGGTTTGCAGGCTGGCGCTCAGTCCGCCCAGCCACACCAGCTACGGCAGGGTTGTGTGTTTTTTATCAATCTCTTTACCTCTCATCCACCAAGAGGAAGAAATTTGCTGAAATCATAATATATTAGAGCAACTTCAAAGAAAGATTTTCCTGTTGGTTGAAAACTTGGATTTAGCTGTGAAACTATTGGCTACAATCCTTCTGGTTAAAATACAAAAATTAGGGGTAAAATTTGAACCAAGCATGAACCAGAAAGGAATTGAATGGCTTTTGTGTCTGAGAAGTCCTGGATGATGGGGGCGGCCTAATTAGGGCCTAAACGATTTCACCAGATTTCTTATTTTTGTAGCCTGCTACCTCTGAGGCGGTTGGTTACTTTCTTAAAGCCTGTCCCCTGTGGTTGTCAATGGGTGCCCGTCCACTTCTCTTGCCCCAAATGCAGTAGGAAGAGTGTACCATCGTTGTCCCAGATGTCTCAGCCGAAGTGTCATTGGAGCGCACTGTTTCCTTGGGGTCCCATGCACATCCAGCAGCCAGTCCTCATTGCCAGAGGGGATGTGAGCTTGAGGCACTTCTCCGTGGAGCAGCGGTGGAGTCAGTTCCCTGGGGGGCACAGAGGATGCAACGGCGGGCATTTTCCCAAAGCAGAAGCAGGGTACGTTATCACAGCCAGGAAGCCGGGAAGCGGGTGCTGCTGCCAGAACAACAGATGCCTGTTTCGAGTCTCGTCTGCTCAGAGGGAATCTTTCACCGAAGCACAACGGAAGGAGACGCACATCCAGAATGCCACTGGCTCGTGGGGCTGCGGGAGATCTGGGTGCTGTTCTGTGTCTTTCCACCAAGGTGGGCACACACAGCAGCTCAAACTGCCCCCCTGCCTCACTGCTCGGGGGGAGAGCCTGCTTCTGTTAACACAGAAAGGAAGGAGGAGGGAAAGGAAGGGTAGAGAGAGGGAGGGAGCACAGGAAAGGACCCTTGTTCGGTCCCCACACCTAAGATGCATCGAATACTGAAAGAAGCCTTCTAAAGAACCTGCCTTCAGAAATCATCACTTATTTATTTAGTCTGTTTTCTATTTCCATCGCTTCCTGAGCAACCCCTGGAAGCTGCCTGTGAGCATTGAAAGGGATTGCATATTTTACTAGAGAATTCTTCAGCTAGGGAGTGAAAGGTTTCATCCCATTAGGTCTTTCTGTTCCTTGCACTTCAAGGAGAGAGGGCAGAGAGAGCTGGCATTTCAGGCTTAGCATAACACTGGTCAGCCCGGAATTTCCAGAACAGCCTGAGTCTGTGTCATTTGACTCCGTGTAAGGGAAGGCCTGCAATAGAGACATACATGTGACTTAATTTTTTATGCTTTTGGAAGACTTTTTATGGAAATAAATCCACATTTCTGGAATTTTTGGGGTCATATTTAGTGCCTTGACATAAACATAAGTAAGTACCTTGTGTGTTGTCTGGGAGATTCTCATTAGTGCATGATAGTGTTTTCTTTGTGTGTGTGTGTGTGCGTGCGTGTGCAAATTGTATTCTGAAGTTTCTTTGTGTATGTCCCTCAGCAGGGATTTGCAGAAACTTGCAGAATTTGGGCTTGTAAAGCCCCAGTGTCACTTACTAGGTCCAGGCCATTTTCTGTGTGATCTTTGGCCTTCTTGAGGCTCCAGCTCCGGCCATCCCTGACACTCGTCCCCCTTTGCTGTGGGGTCCCTCCCCCATTCCCTGTGCACTGGGAATCAATTTCCTCACCGCCCCCCCAAAGAACACCCCAGGCCTTTGCCTCTTTAAGGCTTTGCCTGCTGGGGGGAGAGGTGAAGGCAGCCAGAGCTGTGCCAGAAGCGCTTCTTGTTGCTCATCCGGTGTCCGTTAGGGCCACATATGTGGATGCTTCTTCTGAGTTCTCTTCCAGATTCCTTGTGGCTTTTTTAAGATTCTCAAGACTTCTTCAAAAGTCTTATTTCAGAAAAAGGCAAAATTTAATAACCAATAGATTATGCAAGAAGTTAACTTTCATGATTTCTGCTTTCCAGCAGTTGTGCCTTTGCATGTTATGCGTTCTTAGTAACAGTAGCTTCCTTCCCTTGTTTATATGATTAAAAGGAAGCCCCAGTGTGCCCCTATTCCTCCTCTCCCACTTAGTCCTCACAGCAACCCCTGCTGAGTTAGGGCACTGTCTTTTTGTGAAAACTGAGGCATCAGGAGTTGCAGAATGGCACCCAAAGATCCACAGGTCATGACCGATGCAACTTGGGCTTAAACAGGGGCATTTGGGGGACATCGTTCTGGCCACGGACTTGTGCTACTTCCCAGTGAGAGAAGATGCTGGGATCTTGTTCCATCCAGTGTCCAGAGTCCAGCTTGTCTCCTGTGCCGTCTGCAGACAGAGCTGTGATTGTCTGGGAGTCACGTCTGCAGCCGAATTTCACTTCTGCATCTTAGAAAAGAACTCTGCTACAGAATTTTGAGGCTGCTTGGAAAATAAACCCCCATGTTTAATGCTGTGAAAGACTGCTGATAATGTCCACCTGCCGGAGTCGCGTGCAGAGGTCTTGGCACTTGGTTGCTCACTTCAGAGTCTTACTGATTTTCCAGCCCTGCTGTGCGCTGGTGGCTTCAGAGACCAGTGACTCAGCTGTGCCTTCTCCATGTGGGGCAGCCAAGGTCTGAGAGTTGCTCTGGGCTGTAGATTTTTTTAAAAAGAAAGGGAGAAAAAAACCCTCCAGCATAGGCTCTTTCAAGGCAGTGCGAGGGGTGGAAAGCAGCAACTCTGACCTGCTGCCTTGGCTTCATGCCATCTCTGCACGGAGGGCTGGTGGCAGTGATGGTGTTTTGCTCTGTCACAGCCACTCTCCTGTTCCTCATGACGAATCCCCCTTGCCCCTGAGGTTGACAGCTGCCTTTGGAAAAGTGTTTTCGTGAATGGAACTTTGGTTAAAACTTTGGTAATGACATACATCACTCCCTTGTTACAAAGCTCTGTGGCACAGTCACTCCTGGTCTTCCTGAAGCAAGTGCACAGTGCCTGACACAGAGGGGCAGAGCCTCGGAAACCTAGGTCCTCCACAAGCCTGGCAGTGCTTGGTCCCTGCTCTGCCCATGCACCTGTCTGATGGTGGGCTTTGCCCTTCTCCCCATCGGGCAGGGCAGCGCAGCCCATTGGCTGATGCTTGTGCATTCCAGGAGCTTTGACACGCACGCTCTTCCCAAACAGTCCTCACAACAGCCCTGGGTGAGAGACTCTTCCCTTTCTAAAAATAGTCCGGTTTGTTTTTCTTTCGTTGTAAAAAACACCAAACACGAAGTTTACCATCCTGACCAGTGTCCAGTATGCAGTTAGTTAGTTCAGTAGTGTTAAGTACATCCACGCTGTTAGGAAACAGATTTCATCTTCTGAATCTGACTCTGTATCCATTGCACTTTTTTTCCCTACAAGTACATCAGAAGTATCTTTCTACAGCACCAAGAGAGAGACTGTTCTTACCTCCATTTTATACAGGGGGAAACTGAGGCAGGGAAACTCACCTAACTTGGCCAAGGTCACCCTGATGCTACCACGAGTTGGTCTGAAGCCCACAACCTTACTCTCAGATTCCATACTTTGGTTCAGGGCTGTATTCCAGTCTTCTGACCTGCCCAACCCTTGGAACACAGTAGGGTTTCACTTAAATTATTATTATTTAAGTAGTACGTATTCAGTAAACACAATTAGAAAATACTGAAAGCGTTAAAAATTTGGTCACCCAAAGGTGGCTGTTAACTAATAATTTAGTGTCAGCTGTTCCATATTTTTTTCAATAATTACAAAGTGTATATATGTATAGTTTTTTCAAAAACACGTATTTAAAAAATAATTTGCTTTTTTATCACCTAAAAGTGTATCATGAACATCTTCCTATGCCTAAAATATACTTTTGCAACATAATTTCAATATTTTTATGAGTATAAAAAGTAATGTAGACAGTGGGCTACCCGGAAAGGTCAGGGCATGACCACAAATTGCAGAAAGAGACAGCAGACACGTACTTAGACGAGAGGCACCACATACAGCGACAGCAATAGTAATAAGAAAAGTGATCGAGAGTATCAGAAGGCCCTGCGGATATATCTTAATAATGATGGGGTGGCAGTGTCCTCTCAAATTAAGATTTAAAACAAAATGACAGCCCAGAATCCATAGAGAAAGGTGGATGGGCTGACACATAGAAAAGGTAAAATTCATGTATGGGAGGGTACTCGCCAACAGAGTGTACCAGCCAGCTTGGGCTGCCCAAGCAAAGTAGCGCACCCGAAAGCCCCAACAGCAGAGATTTCTTCTCAGAGCTCTGGAGGCTTGCAGTCCAAGATCAAGGTGTGGGCAGGGCTGGCTTCTGCTCGGGCCTCTCTGACTCGCACACGGCCATCTTCTCCTGCCCGTGTCCTCACACGGTCACCCTCTGTGTGTCTGTGTCCTAATTCCATTTTTTTCTAAGGATACCTGGCATATTGGATTAGGGCTCACCTTAGTGACCTTATTTTTACCTGAGTTACTTCTTAAAAGATGCTATCTCCAAATCTGTCATGTTCCAACGCACATGAGTTTGGGAGGGACAAAACTCAGTCTGAAACACAGAGCGAAAGTCAAGTGAGGAGCCTGGAGGACACACTTGCATGTCCAGGTCTAAGGGCCCAAATTGTCTCTTCCCTGGGAGCGGCTTGGACGCCCGTGCCACCTCTGCTGTCCTTATTCTTCCTAAGCTGCTCAGACTTAGGGACATCTGCACCCCCAGTTTTATATAACTCTGCTCTAAGCCATTCAGAGATGCAATTAAAGTTTAATTCCTCGAGACCAATCTTGGAAAAAAAAACACCTTTATTTTAAAAGTAACATGAGCTGGCGTTAGAAGAAAAAGACAGTGACAAAAAAATAAAATTAAAATTAAAATCTCTCGAAGGCTTACATCCTGCGCTGCCTGCTTTGCTCCCTGAAGGGAGCCGCCACTGACAGCGGCTGTTTCCTTCCCTTTGAGCTGCTAGCACGGTGGGGTAAGATGTGCTCCTTGATGCAGTCTGGTGACACCGACGAGGTGTTATCCACACTGCCAACACGGCTGCACTGCTGTGGTTAGTGAACACCCCATGCTGTTCCACCATCTAGCAGGCTAAGTGCTGCGTTTAATCTTTCCAGGCTGCTGTGAGGGGGGCCTCTTATTAGCGCATGTTTTAGCTGAGCAAACTGCAGCTCAGAGATCCCCGGAACTCGCTCACCGTCACAGAGCTGGGGAGCATTTCAGCCAGAGCTGCTGACTTCCGAGCTGCATTTGCCATGGTGACTCGTCATTAGCTCGTCATGAACACTTTCCATGACACTGCATACAGGCCAAGTTCCTTAATTGTCACTTTGGCCTTGTGTCCCCTTGTCGGGCTGTATCATGACGGAATGGCCGTTCCTGTCTTGAAGACAGCTCTGTGGTTTCTGTCCTTTGCATTTACAGACAAGGAGCGGAGGGTTTCCTTGTGCTCTGGGGGGCATATGTCTAAAGAAAATGGACAGAGTGTGCCTTTCTAAAGTCAGAGACCCTTGATACATTTTGACAAGTTGTCAGAAAGCAATCTTGTTTCTAAGTTCTTGGGAAAAACCTGTGCATGGCCTCCAAGTGAGGATACAGATTTAGTAAAAGTCAGTCCCTTTTCTGTCCTGGCATACTCTGGCTCTTGATAAAAGCTTTTAATAGTGAGGATGGATTCCATGTACAGTTGCCACAGGATGAAGGAAAATAGGCAAGTGTGGTTATCAGTCTTGGATGCTCTTGTTTAGAGTTTACTTTCTGTTATCAGAATAATACTCAACGCTCCCTTCTCTTCTGCATGAAACAGGGGAAAAGTAAACACTTTCTCTCTTTGAACTATTGCAGAATCATTTTTTCTGTAAGACTTGAGAATTCACAGTGAAGCCAAAGATTCCTTTTTTTATCCTGCCCTGAGGATATGTTTATTGATTTTAGAGAGAGAGGAAGGGAGAGTGAGAGACAGAGACAAACACTGATTGGTTCCCTCTCAAATGTGCCCTGACCAGGGATTGAACCCACAACCCTTCGGTATAAGGGACAACACTCCAACCAACTGAACCACCCTGCCAGGGCACCAAAGCTTCCTTTTTTAACTTTCCTAAGCAAAATTTTTTCGAACTATGAGAGGAACTTTATTTAGAAAGCCACAGAGGTAGAAGAAGTGAGTGGTAGAAGAAAGTGGCTCAGGAAACAAGTTAAGAGGCAAAATAAGGAGCCCTTGGAGCTTAGGAGAGAGAAGGGTAAAGGTAATGCACAGGGGAGGTGGCATCATGTTCCTGAGGCAGAGAGTGCTTCCCAAGTGAATTTAAGTGGAGCAAGAGGATTGCCTTAGCTCTAAAGCAAGATGATTTCTGAGATGGTGGTTATTAGTGATGGATGGGAAAGCCCTCCGTGTGTCAGGTACAGTTGAGTCAGTGTTGTCCTCTGTGACCTGCCCTGTAGGGAGTTCTGCAGGCAGAAGACTGCCCCGGCTGCCCTGAGAAGTTCAGCTTGGCACCTGTTTGCATTCTGCCAATTCGAATGAAGGCAGGCAGGCAGGCATACGTGAGTGACAATGGGCAGGGCCTCTGAAGGCTCCTCTCCCACTGTGATGAGAGAAGAGATCAGGGAATTGGGCAAGACCAGAGCTGAACAGTTTCTCCAGGGGACCTGTGAGGCCTGGGTCCATGGATCAAGAAGGCTTGGCCAGGGTATGTTGGCAGTGGTTTTCTTTACAATCCAAAAGGTACACTTCTGCACCTGTAACTGTAGCAAGATGAGAAGCACCGGGAGGGGCTTCTGCGGTTTCATTTGCCTACGTCATCTTTTACGGAAGCATTTCTTGATACAAAATGCCCAATTTCCTGCAAGAGTTCTTCCACTCCGGTTGTGAAAGAGGCTACTGTGTGTCTCTGAGTTTTTGTTGAGCACATGACAATCCGGAATGAAGACTGTGTTTCTTGGCCTTCTGCTTGATGGGGCTGATAAGGTTAAGTTTGGGCCAGTGGGATTTGACAGGAGATGCTGGATATGACTTCTGAGAAATGTCCTTTCGAGGACACTCTTCCTTGCTGTAGACGAGAATGTGAACATGATAGTTGAAGCTTGAACAGTAATTCGACGCAATGGTGAGAAAAGCCCGTCTTGAGAATGATGGAGGGTAAAACAGAAGAGCCCATGGGAACCCTCTGAATAGGACAGAGATATATGCCTCAGCCATGTTATTCTGGGTGTTCAGTTGTTCTTGGCTAAACTTAACTGTAATGGGTACATGTGCCACCTGTGTCCCAGGCATCGTGCTAAATGTTTGAGGTAGATCATCTTGTGAACTCTTGCTGTTGTCTATATTTTACAGGTGAGAAAACTGAGATTTAAAGAAGGGACATTACAAGTGTTTGTCCAAGGTGGCACACTTTGTTGTGTTTTGACCCAAGATTTTAACCTGTTTGACTCCAGAACCTGTACTTTTAATCTGCATACCTCCCAGAAATTATTCAACACTTATTGTTGATTGCCTCCAGTGTGCCAGGCACTGTGTTTGATGCTGGGGCTACACATGTAAGCAAGAGCAGTTGATTCTTGCTCTTATGGCTCTTGCCTCCAGGTGGAGAAGGAATATGATCAATCAAGGTAAACACAGTTAACTTTATGAGCCTACTGAGTACTGTAAGGGAACAGAGTATAATAAAGGGTGAATTCAAACTTATGGCAAGTGGTCTAACCTTTTGGAAGATTAGAGAGATTGGGGAGACTCTTAAGGAAGTGGCATCTGAAGGGTGAGTGGGAGGTAAAGGTGTGTGTGTGTGTTGGGGGGACGGGGGAGCGGCTAATCCAAACAGAGGGAATAGCAAGTGCAGTGACCTCCTGACAGGAAGATGGATGGTGTGTTCGAAGAACTAAAATCCCAGAATGCTGGAGCTCAGTAGGAGAGGGAGGCATGGCTGAGGATGAAGCTGGAGAGGGTAGCTATGCAGGGACTTTTAGGACACATTAAAGATTTGGGGCTTTATCCTCAGAGAGATGGAGAAGGAGGGCTGCTAAATGGTTTTAGCAGATAGGTGACATGGTTAGGTTCCAACTTCGGAATGATCAGCCTGGTTGCGATGTAGGGAATGGACTGGAAGGACAAGAGGGTGGCCATGTAGGAGACTCTCACAGCAGTGCAGGCAAAGTTTCTGGTGGCTTAGACCAGGAAGGG
Organism: Macrotus californicus; assembly: GCA_007922815.1. Taxonomy (NCBI): domain Eukaryota; kingdom Metazoa; phylum Chordata; class Mammalia; order Chiroptera; family Phyllostomidae; genus Macrotus; species Macrotus californicus. Next base: position 41,024 of record VMDR010005655.1, read on the forward strand.
GGGCAATGAAGATGGAAAGGATTAGATGACATTGAATGATACTTAGGAGGTAAAACTGAAAGGGTATGATGTTGGCTTGCCTGTGGGGATGAGAGAGAGGGACATCAGCAGGAGTTCTTAGGTGCCTGGCTTCTGTGATCAGATGGGAGAATGATGACTTTATTCCCCAAGACATAACCTCAGAAGTGTAGCCTTTGGGGTAGACAGAGGACATCTGCTCGGTGAACCTGTCTGACATACCCTGTGCCCTAGTCCTTTGAAGAACTGTTAATCTAGTTATTTGATTTTTAGTTAGATCTCCGTTGAGAAAAATCCGGTTCCCCCGGCTGTGGCACAGCGTGCTTCAGTGTGAGAGCGTGCTTGGAGCAAGCGCTGGCTTAGCGACCAAAACTTCTATGATGAGATGCCTTTTTGTGGGACGTTGGAGGTGAAGACAGAGGGTTTGCCTTTGAGGTCTTGGAACAAGAAGGATGGAGTGCTGTAGGTGTTTCTGGTCATGTTCCAACCTATGGAGAAAGCTGGTATACAGTGAGAGGAAAAAGAGTTAGAGGGAGATGAACAGTGGGGGAGGGGAGGAAGGGAGAGGGGAAGAGGGAACATATCTTGTTTAAATTCTTTAATCCAAGTGTGCCTAAGACCAGCTCTGTCCAAGGGCTTCCTTGTGACTTGAGCCAACACATTTCCTTTTCTGTCTTAAGCTTGAGGTAGGTTTCTGATACCATCATCTGTGAGTTCGGTTTCAGAAATATTGGGTGACACATGGTTTTGAGATGCCTATATGTAGATATCAGCTAGTTGGATATATGCATCTGAGCCCAGGGGAGAGGACAGGGCTAGGAGATACATATTTGGGCGTTATCAACGGAAAGGTGATGATTGAGGCCGTGATCAAGATGATTTTGCACAGGGAGCAAGTACACGGTGGGAAGAGAAGAAGGCTTTAAATTAGGCTTTGAAACTGCATGGCAAATACATAAAGATGAAAGAAACAAAGATGCAGCAGGCCAGCAGGAAATCAAAACGCATTTTATGGCACTCGGTGTTTTAAAAAGGAAGGAGTGGGCATCCATGTTGAATGCCACCAAAAGGTCTTCCAAACTGAAGTCTGAAAAATGTCCATTTGATTTGGATGAAAATTGAGGAAGAGTGGCTTTTAAGATGTGTCCTGCCATCTGAGAGCTGGGAGCCAACATCACACATATCTCTGACAGTTCAGAGAGAGAGAAGTAGGTCAGCTTGAGTTTTAGTTCTTGGGAACTGGGGAGAGGCGGAAGAGGGGACATGAGCGTCCCCTGTAACAGAGGTCAAGGCATCCCATACCTTGCCAGGCACTGTAGAGGCCGGGCAGATGGTAAATAACAGGGCACTTTTATGCTTGTGGAGCTTGGCCTAGGTAGGGAGACAGACCAGCAAATGCCAATCACAATTTAGATGGTAAGTGCAGAATGTGTCAGTTTGGATACTTTTGGCTGTAAGCAAGAGAAACCTAACAAACAGTGACGCAGGACTAATTTTCACTTGGCATGAAATCTGGATCAGTGGTGGTCCCAGGATGAATCCAGCAAAATGCCGTGTGTGCAGGGTGAGGCTGGTGGCGTCCTTCCTGCGCTCCCACGTGAGGCTGTCGGGTGTGAACTGCAGCTTGTTGATCATGATCTGGAGATGGCGGCTGCAGAGAAGGGAGGCAGAGAAGGGTACGTCGTGGCTCTTTAGGCAGCGCTTGCCTTACATAAGGGAGAAGTGCCTTCCAGAAGACCCTAGGATGTGTCCCCTGTACCCTACTGTCCACAGATGGGCCATATTCATTTATTACGATCTGTTCGGTAACTGCTACCTGCCGGGCACCATTGTGGATGTGGAGTATGCACCGTGAGTAAAATGAAGGAATTCCCGAGAGAAGAGACGCTGAAGCTGATTAGTAAGAGACCTGCAGGGCTCAGTTTTTTAGGCTCAGAAGGTCAGGCCAAAGCAACAGAGCAGACGAAAGCTTGGCGGAGAGAGGACATGGCACTTATACATCCTATGGTGGAATAATGATTCTTCTCTTTAGGCGTGCATCAGCGTGGATTATTACTGATGGGGGTGGGGGATGTCACTGCAGTCTGACCTTGGGGCACTCACACATCCTGGATCGGGAGTTGCCTTGTAGTACTACCTTCTGTGGACTAGCCTTAGTTTTTGGCCTTTCTCTTTTTTTTTTTTTTGCTATTTTTTTTCCTGGTGGCACGGGCCTGCCTAGAAATGAGATACACTCCTTTCTCCCAAAGCGATCTCTTTCACAGATCTCATCCGAATGAATGAACACCCCACATCCACATCCACTGACTTACACGGTGGGAACACCTTCCTGAGCCACGCGGTCTAGCTGACCACAGCCCATCGGTGCAGCTCCCATACAGATCGTCTTTGAGAGGCATGGTCTGGCCCCCCCTTTCACAGTGACTCCTGTTGGATTATATGTGGCGTTCTGCGTAACATGAGGAGTGGGATGGATGAGAAGAGGGGGAGGCATCATGAGTTGATGGGTGGGGCAAAGGCATTTTCTATTTTTTACCTAGATATTTCTCCTGGGACCTCTCCTTTCTCTCTGTTTCTGAAAAAGCACTGAGCGGATTTTATGATTCGAATGCATATTTGTCCTGAAAGTTTTCCTTCTCTTGACAAGAAACATTAAGCTGAAAGGAAGATATGAAAGAAGGAAGATTTTATATGTCCCCTTATCTGTTTGTGACCAGATTTCTTCAATGACCCCAGTTATCTTTATTCTAAAAGAAGATTCTGACCCTTGTTTGTCACTGTTGTGTTCTGACAGAGTGTGGTCAGTTCAGAAACTCCAGTTTATTAGGTGACTACATAACTGCCAGGGGATTTTACCAGAAGCGTGTTGATATACCCAACATTTGTTTGAGAATAAAACCAATTAACTGTCTTTACCCTAAAATTAACCCATGTATTCTCCTGTGCCTCTTGTTTTCATTAAAACCTGCCCTATCAGGCCTCAGAGAGCATAAAACCCAGAACCTAGGGCACACCTGTCTTCAGGGCTCTGAGACTCCATGACAAGGGTTATCTGGTCTACCAAAGGTACCAGGTTAACTGATGTATGTGCTCACTTGCCCTTCCCTTATTAAAACCATTTTATTTGCTTAGGTCCAATACACAGAGGGCCCAAAGAACCCCTCATTGCCCTCCTTTTCTTTTGTTTCATTTTGCTTTGCTTTTCAGCTGGTGAGGAATGAAGTTTGGCATTGCAGGAAATTACTGTGGTCTCACAGACAGTGCCTTACATGGGCATGGGTATAGAAAGACTTAGGGAAGGTCCTAGTATTTTAACAAGCTGGTTTTTCCAGTGGTTTTTGGGAGAAGGGATAAGGGGCCATACATTAGACATTTAGACTGCCTTGGAAACAGGGGGCAGTGGGGTAACATGAGCTCTGGAGCTGGTTGCTTGGCTAGGAATATTGGCTGTATGTCCTACTGGCCGTGTTGTCTCAAATGAGTTAGTGAACTGGTCTGTGACTCAGTTTCCTCATCTGTGCAATGGAGGTATTAATAATACATACTTCATAGGGTAGTTATAAGGAATAAATGAAATACACATGCAAAGCTCTGGAAAATAGATACTAATAAAGCAAAATAGGTAATATAGGCATTTTTTAAGAATGAGAAGTCAATTATCGATGACTATGGACAAGTTGATCCAGGTGCCTTTGGGAGTTTCTGTATGTTTCTTTTCTGAAATCCTTATTGAATTCCACTTAAAATTCAAGCAACTATATTTATCTAATATTGGATAATTACTTTATAACTGTCTCCCATCTCCAGTACTTTGAAGGATGCTAAGAATACAAAAACAAATCACAAGACTTGAAAAAGGGATATAACTATAACCAATATACTCTTTGAAAATTGTATGTGATCAGTAAAACCGTCTTAGTTTGACCCCCAATTTTCACGGTAACATCCAGAAGGATGGATTTGTCCATCTGTCTCACAATTTTGTACCTCTTGTTTCCAAAATATAACCAGTGACACTCAAATGCTTTTCTTCTTTAGCCTGGAAGGTCTTCAGTCTTCCTGAGTTAGCTCTCTTCTCCCTTTGTTCTTCCCCTGTTGTTATTCCTGTCTTGTCTGAGTGGCAACAGAGGGTGGCTTTAACTCTTCCCACCAATTGTTTCCATCAACAAGCATTCTCTTCCATCCTCAGGAAAACGCGAAATCACGTGCTAAGTGGAAATCCTGGAGCTGCCATTGTCTCTCCCACAGAATGTAAACATTTTGAGGGTGGGGTCACGTCTGTACTCGAGGAAGCTTTGGGAAATGAAGGAATGGAATTCATCATGAAAAGCTGCCTTCTCCTTGTTTCACGTTGGGTAGCCACATGTCCCATGGGCGTTCTGCTGAGGCAAAGCACAAGATTAAATAAAGTCACTAATGGTTGTGCTTTCATACCACAGCTCCCTCCCACCCCCACTTTTTTAAAATGTCAGTATGTTTTTTTTAACATGAAGTCATCGTGAGGGCCTGGAGAAGGACTGGCTCATAAAATTGCTCCTTTAATTTGAAAAGAGGCCGCATCATTGGCCACTTCATTTACTCATTATGAATTAAAACAAGTTTATTGAGTTCTTGGTCATTTTAAAATTTAATAAACACATAAGGAAACTTGGCGGCTGAGACCTGTAGTCATAGGAAAGCTTTGTCAAATTTTTTGGCCTGCTGTATTTTAAAGACAAACTTCCCTCCCTCCCTCCCTTCTTCCTTTAGGATAGCAGATGATACATTATTTTCTTTTTACTCTTCCCCTCCTTTTACTTCTTTTTCTCTGTTCCTTTCCTCCTTTTTTGCAGAAACAACAGTCACCTGTGTGTGTTGTCACACCACAATATAGAGTGTTTTAAATTCTGAGCTGCCAGTCCTTCATTTCTCACACGCACGTCTTCATGGGAACACATCCCTCGCCCTGTGTGCTGGTGCGTGCCACTTCTGAGGGGTGAATTTCACGGGCACATTTCACAGGTTGGGAGGACTGCCTGGTCATCTCATTTATTTCTTCTGTCCCCGTTTACTCCCAGCCACACTTGTAAAGTAGCTTTGGCTTTTTTTCTGGTTGTTAGTATAATAATTGTTCATTATAGGACATTTAGAAGATACTATTGTAAAAGTACACAGGGAACCGTTACATTCTCCTGTAATTCTGTTCCCCACAGGAGGGTCCTTTTCTGTGAACATGTGTGCGTATCTAGTTAGTTATTTGTATCATCTCAAATGTGGGATTATACTATGTAATTTTTAACCCACATTTCTTCCCTTAAACATAGAATTTTGAGATGTTACCATGCTACTGAATATTTTGTTACCACGATGGCTTTTGGTTTATTTGTTTTTACTAAATCTAGCAGTAAGAAATAGAGTGTGTATTATCACCTAGTGTAAACACACTTGCACTTAAAAAAGTTTTCATGGAGCTGTGCTCCACTAACTGTGTGTAATGTACTCATGTCTTCTCTTCTTCTTTTGAAAAGCTGGTCATGACCCACAAAACCCCTGGTTTTCTGACCCATTACAATCTGTGTCCCACAGTTTGAGGACGGTCCCTTTATCACGTGAGTGGTGTTGGCTGTGTGGTGTTCACTGAGTGGCACAGGTGTGTCATAATGCATTTAACTGATTCCAGGCAGCCCGACATTTGCAGTGCTTCTGAGGCTTTCTGGTCCCAGAAGACTACAAGAATACAGCAAATAAATGGGTGCAGAATACACACACACACACACACACACACACACACACACACACACTTTCTTCAGGTAAATTCCTAGGAGTAGATGGGTATACAATTACTGGGTCAAAAGGTGAGTCGTGAACCTGATTTTAAAGCTTTTGGTACACGTTGCTGAGTTTCCCTCCAGGAAGCTTGCATAAATATTTGTGCTCTGCCAGTAGCGTCTGGGGATGTCCAGTTCTCCTTGCCCTCACACATAAAACCACATTTTTGAGTTAATGGAGAGTCTGAGTCCCAGGTGGAATTCACAGCATCCCTGAGCGGGGAGGGGAGCACTGTTTCTGGCAGTCAATTGGGCTGATCTCTGAGTGAAGACTGCTATTGTGTCTAAACTATATTATGTTAATGTCCCATGCACCGTGCTCTGCAGGTGAGGTTTAGCATTTGTATTTCTCATGTGTGCCACCAAAGAAGAAATGCACATTTTCAGTGCTGAGCAGTACTTTTAGACCTTGTACGTTTGCGTTGTCAGTGGCCAGAAGTCCTCCGAGTCCCTCCGGAGCATACATGCAGTGACCGTGCATCACGCAATCTCCAGAATGCATTTCACTTCAAATGGTCATGCTCTCCAGAGCCCCACCTCCACTTGCTGGTTGGTGTCCTCACTTTGGAGCTGGAGATGCTGTCTGTGTTAGAACAGGCACGCACCTGCATTCAGAGCCCTGCCACTTGGCCTTCAGTTTCCCGAAAGCTCATTTTTGTAGCAAAAAAGGTACTTAAATTCTGTTTTATTTTTTACCGCAAAATACTGGACAACACCTCCATGTACATCAGTGTGAGACTGGTTAAATAAGTCTCACATGGGTGTCCACGGAAGGGACACTGTGAGTGTAAAAGTGAACGAGACAGCACTCGACGTGTCGGCGTGGCATAACCTCCGGATCTTTGCCGGGAGAAAAACGGGCAGAGCAGTGTGGTGTGGGAACCCTTCACGCTGCGAACTTTCCTTTTTAAAAGCCACGTGAGTGTTTTCGTCAATGAAAGATGGATCATGGAAAAAAGTAAAGATGAGAAAGTGTCTAACACATTTCAGAGAAGTGACCATCAGAAAAAACCCTCAGTGATCTGATACGTGGTACTGGTTCTGATGGAGAATTGTGGGCTGAATTCTTCCAGGGTGGAGAAAATCCTTGGGAATCACATGGACACTTGGAAGCAGTGGACTCCACATGCCAGAAAGGCCTGTCCGCCTCTGCCCGTTGACACCCAGGGGCAGCCCACATCATCCCCTCGTCCCCATCCTTTCCCAGGGAGTCTTTTTTTGAGCTGAATTATGCCGGTTGGTGCACTTCATGACTAGAATTACGATTGGCTTCCAGGATTGCTGATCATCCAAGTGTTTTATGGAAGATTAAAACTGGGAAGAAACACATGCGCTCACACACACACACCCGTACACACTCTTTAAAACAACGATAAAGTCGGAATTTATGACTTCAGCTTTAAGGACCTCACGGGAATGCTGGGGCGAGTTGAAGACAAGAGGTCTGGCTCAGTGTGCGGACCCTGGGAACGTGCACTGCACACGCCACACAGCTTGTCACCTCCATGTGACCTCCTCGTCTTTTCTGCTTGGGTTTTCAGTAGATTTATGTTCGGGTTTTAAAATTATTCTGACCTGGGCTCCAGCCTCGGGTCTGCCAAATCCTAACGGTGCGACCTTGTGCTCATGGCCTCGCTTCTCGGAGCTTGTTTTTGACCTTGCACGACAGCGTTGCCGTGTGGCTGTTGACTGTGTTAAAGGAAATACATAAAATGCCTAGCCTGATGGCAGCCCCTCAATAGATACTGAATAATTAATGGCTGTTTCTTATGATGCTGAGGTTCTGGCAAGAGGGGCATCTGTTAGGAAGGTCAGCGAGAACGGCGGGTCTGGGCTGGACAGGGCCAGGCAGGCCAGAGCAGCAGCCTCTGTGGGGGCTCAGAATCAGAGACCCCGTGGGGAAGTGGCTGTATCACCAGGATCTTAGAACAGTCAGTCTTCAGCGTTTGTTCCTTTGTCTTCTGTTTCTCGGTAATGATAACTAGTTAAACCCTAAAAAGTTTTAGTCCTATAGGTTTTTGTAGGGGCATCAAGGTGGGGCCTGGAGAATTGGAGATGCTGTCTGTGTTAGAACAGGCACACACCTGCATTTAGAGCCACGCCACTTGGCCTTCAGTTTCCCAAAAGCTCATTTTTGTAGCAAAAAGTTACTCAAATTCTGTTTTATTTTTTACTGCAAAATACTGGGCAACACCTCCGTGTACATCAGTGTGAGACTGGTTAAGTAAGTCTCACACGGGTGTCCATGGAAGGGACACGGTGAGTGTAAAAGTGAACAAGACAGCACTCGACGTGTCGTGTGGCACAACCTCCGGATCTTTGCCGGGAGAAAAACGGGCAGAGCAGTGTGGTGTGGGAATCCTTCACGCTGCGAACTTTCTTTTTTAAAAGCCAAATGAGTGCTCGCTTCGGCAGCACATATACTAAAATTGGAACGATACAGAGAAGATTAGCATGGCCCCTGCGCAAGGATGACACGCAAATTCGTGAAGTGTTCCATATTTTTGCCAAGATGGAGGCATAGGTAGACACACTGTGCCTCCTCACACAGCCAAAAGAAGGACAACAACAGATTTTAAAAGAAAAAACAATCAGAACTGACAGAAAATCGAACCGTATGGAAGTCCGACAACCAACAAACTAAGAAACATACATCCAGACCGGTAGGAGGGGCGGAGAGGACTCACGTGGCGGGGCGGCGGCTGGCAGATCCGGGAAAGGCGCGGCTGGCCGGGAGAGGTGGCGGCTGCGGACCGGGCGTCCCACTCCCTCATGAGGATAAACGGGGAGGAACGGCTCGGGAGCGGCACGGACCCCGCAACCCAGAGTTCCGGCGCAGGGAGGTGAAGCCTCAAAGCCTCTGATTGAAAACTCCTGTGGGGATTGAGGCAGCGGCAGCGGGAGAAACTCCTGGCCTTACTGGAGAGCTCGTTGGAGAGACCCACAGGGTCCTGGAGCATACACGACCCTCCCACCGGGGATCGGCACCGGAGCCAGCACCAGAGGGGCCCCGTTGGACTGTGGGTAGTGTGGAAGGTGACTGGTAGCTGGCGGGGAGCGGAGCGGCCGCCATTGTTCCCTCTCGGACCCCTCCCTCACAAACAGCGTCACAATGCAGCGACGTGGCCGCCCTGCCCTGGTGAACACCTAAGGCTCCGCCCCTTACTACGTAACAGGCACGCCAAGACAACAAAAATGGCCCAAATGAAAGAACAGATCAAAGCTCCAGAAAAAATACAACTAAGCGATGAAGAGATAGCCAACCTATCAGATGCACAGTTCAAAACACTGGTAATCAGGATGCTCACAGACT
>VMDR010005656.1:0-50130 GCA_007922815.1 Macrotus californicus
GCTGTAAGTGAACAATGGTTATCTCTGTGGGAAGTGGGATGACTGTTTAATTTTTTTATCTATATTGTATTTCCCTAGATCTCTACTATAAATGTTTTTTAAAAAGTTCATTCCCTCTGGGTTCATATTAGGGAAATTTAAAAATAACACAGGGTGGTTTATAGGAAGAAAAAATTGTAGTCATGTCATCAGCTCATAAAAATTGCCTGTGTGTGTATATACAAATTTTAGTGAAACTTTCTGAGTGCAAACTTACTGCATTTAAGAGATAAAAGTGGCACTCTAACCCCTTATAATAACACGCCTGCCATCGACTCAACCTGGCGGTCCAAAAGCAGCTAGCCCTGAGTGCGGTTTGGTTCTTCCTCCATGAGACGCTGCTGAGCCTTCACAGAAGGGGCCCCCTAACTTGCTGTACCTCAGAATCACACGGGAAGCTTATTGAAAAAATACTATTAATAATTCCAAGGAAAAAGAATATAGAGATAAACATAATGAGCAAAAAAGCAGCAACACACAGGACTGATCTCAGAGACTGACAGAAAGGCTCCAAAAAGATTTTTAAAAAATGTGAGAAAAATATATTAGAAAAAAGAAAAAAAATCACAGAGGTAAAATTCCCAGAGTTAAAAAAGTCTTGTCTACATTCTGAACTGGATCATCTAGTACATACAAAAAAGAGTAAATAGATTTTAAAACATATCATGAACACTCTGAAGTCCAAGGACAGAAAACAAGAAACTGCAAGCATCACCGCAGGTCCTGCGGAGGGACCAAAGGTTGGTTCGGACCTGTCTTGGGCAACAAACTCTAAGATGATGTGACATTTATCCGTGTTTAAGAGTTCTAGGGGAAAAATAACGGTGACCAAGGATTTTACACTCCGATGAACAGCAGCACTGTCAGACGTGCAATGCCACCCAAGTCTAAGAGCGCCCATCTGCCCCTCTGAGAAAAGACCTAGAGGACACCGTGGGATCAGTCGAGATGATGGAACCCACGGCACAGACGAAACGCCGGTGATCAGCGCAATCCCTGAGTCAGGCGTGTGTCTGAATAACTAAAGTAATAAACTGTAAAACTTAATGTAAATGTCGAAAGTATTCTTAAAAAAGAATGTTAAAAATGACTTAATATTCTGGACCTAAAATCTCGATCTCGGTACGTGGGAGGACTGAAGGAAGGAGAGCAAGCACGGTAAATCCCTTCTTTCAGGAATGAAATCACCGAGTTTCAGTGTTTTTCTGTGAAGAATGAGATTCTTAAATGTGTTTACCATAAAATCCTGGAACAATAAATACACTGACTCCACGATCCTAACTACTTGATATTCTTAATAAGTAGCCCGGGAAAGGCCCAGAAATCTGTTTTTAAAAAAGCGGATCGTTGTAACTTTATACCGGCGTCTCCTAACCCCTTGCCTTACTGACATCTGGGCTGGATAACTCTTTGTTTTGGGGGCTGCTCTCGTGGGGGGTGTTGTAGGCTGTTCAGCAGCGTCCCTGGCCTCTACCCACTAGATGCCAATATTAATCCCCAAGTCATGTCCACTAAACATGTCTCCAGACATTGCCAAATGTCCCCTGGGGGGCCAGGTCACTGCTGGTCGAGAACCACAGTTCTGAGGTACAGAACAACTTCTAATGTGAATGCCTCAACATTTTAAAAAATAATGGTATGGTTCAGATAAAAGTAAAGCCACGTTCTAAATTAATGAGTGAACTCACAAAAATTTTAAAATGAGAAAAAGCAAGCTTCCCAAGTAATTCAGCTCGATTCGGGAAATCATTCTTTGGTGTGCCTGAGAATCATCTAGAGGACTTTGTTAGCAAATACACATTCCCAGACTTCATCTCTGGAGAATGTGATTAATGTGATTAACAGGCCTGGTGTGAGCCTAGGAACTGCATTTCTTAGTAACAAAGTTGCAGGCAGTCACATTTTAATCCATTACGGTCTCCTGTCGCCCACAGGAGAGAATAACCCTACCAACCTTCTCCGGTGCCTGCCTTCCCTAGTCTCTGGCCCGGCTCGCTCTTGCAAGTGCAGTTCTGCTCTCACACGACCACCACTGACGCCGACACCATTATTCATGGCCATCTCAGGCCACCTAATTTTAGAAGCCACGAGGGCAAGTGCTTGGTCGCTCCAAGCATGCGAGCGTGCTGGCTCGCACACTGAGCTTTCTGGAATACTCTGAAGTTGCCAGACACAGACCTTCCTAATCCTCAGGGGGTGGGCAGGACCATTCAAAAAGGTGTCACGCTGACAGTGCCCAGATGACCACCCTGTTTCTGGCCACACCCTATCAAACTTTGCATTAAAAGTAACAGATATATGACAAATACATTTTTAAAGTAAGCCATTTACAATACCATATCTAAAAAAGCAGCTCTAACAGTATTTCCTTAAAGTGATCATGCTTATCTGAAGAACTCCCACACGAGAAAAAAGAGCAGACATATCACCTGTAAGAAGGCTCTAACTCAAGCGGTCGCTTATTCACTTACCTCAGCGGTTTTTACCCAGTGTGCCGCAAGAATTTTGAAAACAGCAACACCTATTATTTAGTCAGGGGCACTGACCTCTTTTCCCTTAGACTGTCAAATAAAAAAAAGGCAAGAACCAACACAAAAGCAGCCGCCCAGTGTGAAGGAATCAAATTATACCTACACTTTTTTTGTCAGATTGGCAAAAACTGTACTTTCTGGTGTGCTGTAGAATTGAGTAGTTTGTGTGTGCCGTGCGAGGAAGAAGCTGAAAAGCGCTGACTGACCTGATCCCCACGTTTCAGTCCTGCATCAGCAGCTCTGCTGCCGGGTTCTACTCCTTCCACGAAAATACCAAAGCCCTTCTCACTCCCTCCGTTAAGGCTGAAGTGCAACGGGGACTCCCGGGAGGCCTTCTGCAGCACAATCTGTCTCCACTTAGCCTTTGCAGCACATGCGATATTCAATAACCGGAGGTGACCGTTCATTTTCTAGAGAGCAGAGAAGAGAAAAACGTATACAAATGTTGGTATCGACTCCTATGGGCTTTAAAAAAAATCACCTAACATTTTTAGAAGAGCTACATTTGAAACACAGAGTTAAGAACATGTAACCCGGGTAAATAGAACCGAAGGAGGGGTATCCTCCACCCCAGGGCACTCTCCAGAATCTCTCTTAACATGAAAAATTCTAGATAATCACAGGTCAGAAAAGACTTCAAAGTGGTATCTCATTTAGAGGGGAATGACAAGAAAATTACTCTTTCCTTAACCTTCCCTAATATTTAATGTTCTACCTTGCATAGCTCCTGGCTGTTGTATAAAACCTAAATCTTTTTTAAACCTTTATTTAAAACTTTAAAGGATGTGAACTACCATTCCAAATACTGTTTATGATTCAAAGATATATTCATGTCTCCAACTCTTCAAGGAATGTTACTCCTGTATTATTTTAGAACTTCCTTAAACTTAGTAATATTCCAATTTCCAGGTTCTAACACCAGTTTAATATCCAACTACTCTCAGATAGTGTAATATGTATAAATCTTATGTCTATAACAGAAGCTAAAGTTGAAAGTAGAATTCCATAAATAACTGATGACTAGATGATTACTAAAAAAAAAAATAATCCCATGACTCCAAGGAAGCTTCTATGTTCCGGGAGCCCCTCGAGTGTCTCACAGCCAGCACTGGAAGGCTGGGTGACGGTGGCCTCTGTGACCTCTAATCCAGCTCCCCAGTTCCACTCCTTCTCCCCACTTTGCATACAGCAGATGTGATGCTCAAAAGGCTGCAGGAACCAAGCAGTAGGAAAAGGGACAAAAATCTGCCAATTTCCCCATCTTCATAAAACTCAATCCACTTATACTCAGTGAGGAAAAACAATAATTTGTGAGCATTTGCTATGTGCCAGGTTTTGTTCTCAGACTGTTACATTCATTAGCTCATTATAACCCTCCCAACATTTCCAAGAAACTAGTGACTGCTATCTATAAAATAAGACAAGTGAGGCACAGAAGTTTAGGCAACTTGTCCAAGTTCACACACAGCAAGTGACGAGTTTTTGGTGTAAACTCAGGCAGTGATTCCTCAGCTATATTATTATTTATCTCCTAAAACGGCACTTGCTGGAAGCAGACAAACTCGCTGCAGTTCCAAGTTTTATATCTAACAGGGAGAGTAAGATGGATTTATAAATAGCTACTGTTAAAGTTCAGAGGACCTTGAGGTGACTATCTTAGGTGCTGGATATTTAGAACAAGTGAGATCACCTGCAGACTAAGGGAGACTTAGAAAATCTAATGGAGATCTGATGTGTAAGATAGGCCATGAAGTTTCAAACAGCAGGAATGGGAGAAGAAAATTCCAGCTTGAGAGAACTGGAAAAGAGTATGACGTAATCTGGTTGGCCACGATCAAGGGTGAACATGAAAAGGCGGAAAATGTAGCCGAGGGACCTGAATATATATGGGTGGGGAATTACTTTGGTAAAAAACTTTGGATTATTGACAGAGAGAGTAACATTAATCTTATTTGTGATTTGCAAACCATCTGTTGGCTACCAAGAATGGACCAGAAGGAAGAAAAGGCTAGAACAAAAATTAGGAGGCTGTTATAACAGACAGGGGCATAAGGAAATGAAGCCCCAGACTGGGAAGTGAAGAAGAAATGGCTGTGCGTGAGACCGTGGGAAACAGGTTCATGCCTAAAATCAGCAACCCAGGTGACTTTAGCAGCCGACTGGACACCTTGGCCAGGGAACTCAGATAAGAAAGCGGACCACATGTTCACCACAGTCTGTAAGTCTGGGTGACTGGGAAAAACACTACCACTGACCCTAAAGCAGGAACAGAAAAGTCAGGAAGAAGCATATTTATCTGGATTAAAGGGCAGAGAGTGAGAAGACAAATTAAACATGGATTTGGAAGTTCTCAGAACAGACATTCAAGACATAGCAGAGGATGAAACCTGTCCCGAATTGCTGTTCTTGGACAAACGGGGTGGAATCCCTAAGCTCTAGAAAAAGATATTATTTTGAGCCTTACTGTATCTTCCAGGTTTTTCTCAAATTCTTCCAGAAATCGAGTCATAGCAGGATCACCTTCAAAATCATTAAAATGATTGTTTACCCATAATAACACAATACGTGTTACCTGCGGAAACACGAAGGAGGCAGTGTACAGTTATGAGAGGCATGAGTTTTCAAAAGCAGGTTCCAAAAGCACATCTAAACTTGAGTTTTATGGCTCACCTCCTCCCCTCTTATGTACACAACAGTTCACGCTCATGGAGACACATGGTCCAGCTCACGCTTTTGTTTCCCTGGGCACACAAGTAACAGAGAGCCAAGACCCTGCGCCCCCAGTGTGGAAACACAAGCCTGGAGGTTCAGGAGACAGAAAGTACAGAGGGTCTGTGTGCCTCAGACAGTACCTTAGAACACCGGCTTCTAAGGGCAGGCAACCAGTATCAAAAGTGTTTCTAGAGCCAAGAACATATTTAACCAAAATTGTAACAAAAACAAATCTGAAACTTCATTTATAAATACTGTGAGTTTCAAAGTTGTGAACTGACTTTACCCTGTGCCACAGATTAACAGAATCAAAAACTAACAAATAAAAGACGAATTGAATACTGCGCCTAGCTAGTAATGTAATTTAAGTCACATACTTTAAAAACTGTGGTGGGACACACGTCACAGCCACCATCTACTCCCATCACATGTCGGCCGTTAGCACACCCGCAGTGGCACGCAGCCACCCCAGCGCCCTGTTCCAGAGCGTCTCCACCCCCCGTCCTGGTGAGCGGTCCGCACCCGTTCTGGCCACTCTCCAGCCAGACTGGCTTTTCTGACTCTGGGTGTTCACCTATTTTGGATCTTCACATAATATGTGAACTTCTGTTTCCGGCTTTCCACTTAGCATACTGTTTTCACAGACCATACATGTATTTCATTACTTTTTGTGATTAAATAATATTTCATTACATGACTACACCACATTCTGATTTTGATAAAAGTCAATTTACCTATTTTTTTCCTTTGTTGCTTGTGCTTTGGGTATCCTACATCTAAAAAAATATCAGATCTAAAGTTATGATTTTTTTTACCCCTTCTAAGAGTTTTATAGTTTTAGCTCTTGTATTCAAGTCTCTGTTCCCTTCTGAGTTAAATTTATATATGGTGTAAAGTAAGGATCCAACTTCATTCTTTTGCATGTGAATATCTAGTTGTTTTCAAATCATTTTTGTTCATTTTTAGCATCTTTTATTTACTCAGCAATCAAAGTAACTATTTATAACCCTGAAGTGTGGGTGTGTGTTTGGGGGGGGTAAGCCTGTAGTTTTGGACACTCTAGTTTCCTAAACAATAGAATTTCACAGTCTAACTACATCTAACTTATTTCTTTAAAATAGAACTAGACACATTAGGCAATTATGGCCCTACTTTTATGTTTCTTAAAATAACTGAATTTCCCCTATGTGCAAGGTATTACTAGTCTTTCCATTAATTGTATAAATACCCCATGAAAGAAGATAATCTATTTAAAATAGCAAATAATGTTTAATGCAAAAATACTCAGGAGTAGATTTAAATAAGCCACAGCAGATACAAATTAAGGCAAAACAGACCAACTGTTTCAAATGATTATATAAATAAAAAAGTCAACATATTCTATCTGAGGGCTTACAAATAATCTAGGCTCTCTTGAAAAAATATACTTGGTGCATATTCTTTCTAAACTATTCATCAACTTTTAAGTCTCCTTCAGAAACAACTAAATATTGTGGGAAAGCCCAAACACTCGTGTGTCTAGCATGCCTTCTGAATCTGCAGCTCTACCAGAGCCTCACTTCGGCTTGCGTCTTTCAAGGCTGGCATCCACTTTTCACGTGCTGTTCTGTCGTGACAGCAAGTACACAGTGACACGGCAATACCGGTTCGCTCTTTTTTTAAGTGAACTGAATCTTATCAAAATAAAATAAACATTTACCACCTGCAAAAGATTTTCTGAAGAAAATTTAAAGGTCAAAATCACTTTCATGTTTTTTATATCTATAAAACCAACCTTATCCCGTAAGCTGTCAATTTTAAACCATTCCAAAAGTTTGATCCCAACATCCAAAGGACTTTGAAGAAATGTCCTATAAGTTAATAGAAAATCTTCTATGTAAGTTGGGTCCACAATGGAATGCTCTTCTATTAAATGCATGATGAGACGCTCAGGCGTGGCCTAAAAATCCAAGGACAGAAAAGATCAGAAAATAAACAGCTCAAAAACCAAAGAAATCCTATTAATCACTTCCCTTTGTAGCCACTGTATTAGACAAGTCCTCAAAGAGTTTCACCTTTAAAACCCCCCACACTGGAGTTAGGTAGTCTCTACCAGCTGTGACCCTCAGCACCCAGGGGTCTAGAGGGAGACAAGGCAGGGGGACAAGGGCTCACTCCGCCCTACGTTTTTACTGGCATTTCCTCACAGCAGGGCTTTTGACCTCCACTGACCGACCCCTGGTGTGGACTGCCCCTGCCCATTCCACTGCAAGGGAAGGTGCCAGGCCGTCTCAGGGCAGCAGAAGGAAAGGTGAGAGCTGGAGAAAAACGACGACAAACCTCCCTCCAAATGCCATCACATTCCAGACTCCTCCTGCCTGCCTCTGGCTAGAGCAACAACACACCCGTTCAGGAGAGCATGTCTCACTGCTGTTACTTCCCAGAACAGAAGTTTCCTCTTCTACAGCTTCTCCATGCTAGCTCACCATCTTTAGAGGAACCAGAGGTCCGAAAGAGTTTTTACATTAATTCAGAGTTTTAACTGCTTGCCTGCCTCCACATTTATGAAAAGGAATATAAGCATTTACCTATTGCTCATCTTTGAGCTTCCAAATCAATGTTAGAATTTATTGCCTTTGCAAGCCTTTTCAAAAGTGGGTACACCGAACAAATACAGAAATAAACCAGATGTTAAGCCACATATAAAAACCAACTGCTGCCCATTACCTCAAATTTCAATTTGCTTCATTCATCCAAACAATTCATGGGTCAGAAAAGCTGTAGAGAAAATACATGCTAATACTAGCTAATACTAACAATGTTCGTATCTAAGAAATTGACTTTTTAAAAAAGGCAGGAACCCACTGCTAACAATGTATACAAAGTGTTCCTTTAGCAGGAAGTCAGAAGGTAGGCTCTTCATATAACCTATTCAATATATATGGGACAAGAAAACCACATGCCGTTTCTCATCTTCTCTACCCTCCAAAACACTCAAAAGTACCAAACTGGGTTTATCACTTAGAGTCTTTTAGACCAATCACAATTTGAAGTCACCTAAATCTGGTTCTTACATCATGTGTAGTGAAGTCATGGGTGTTTACACATGTTAACATGATCAACATGTTAAAGAAAGGACATTATTCTGACTGGCTAAATCAGCAATTCTCAACCGGTGTGCTGCAATGGTTTTTAAAACACGCAGTACCTGACTCTTATAGTCAGGGGCACTGACCTCTTTTCCCTCAGACTGTCAAATTAAAAAAATGACAATAGCCAACACAACAACAGCCAGTGTGAATAAATCAAAATTATACCTATTTTTTGACAGATCAGCAAAAAATTATATATATTTTTTGTTGTGCCACAGAATCCTAATTAGTTTAGTGTGCCATGAGATGAAAAAGGTTGAAAATTGCTGGGCTAAATTACTGTGGCAGGACAGCCGTGGAGACGTAAAGATGAGTCCCAGAGTCACTCAAAGGCCCGTCACTGGGGTGCACATTAGCATCCACTAAGGGGGGATGCTGGAGACAGGGTGTGCAGAGCTCCCAGGGGAAGGGCACGGCTGCAAGCAGAGACTGGTTACAACGAGCAAATAAGTAACTACACAGAGCATAAAAAGAGCCATTGTCAGGGAAGGTATTTATAAACATGGAAAGGAAAGGCTTAAAAAAACTGTGGGACAGTAATGAAATTGGCAGTATTGGTACAAACTCACGACAGTTAGATAGATGGCTAGATGTACAGAAGTTACAGACGTGTGTGTATTTACAGGTGACACATCTCCTGGCTCTGGCCCAGGAGAGGCTCTAGGGACGCACTAAGTACTCGGTATTTTCATCTATGTTTCATTATGACTTTATGGGTGGTCCTGTCCTTTTCTGTTGTGTTTCAGAAATACTGCTGTCTTTGATGAAACTGACTCCCATTAGCAATGGATCATTAGAAGAATTTAAGAAGAAAAAATTTGACTAGTATATCCTAAAATAACATCCTATCCATACTGATATTAAACAGCAATGTCACTCTTCTTCATTAAAATGTGTAAAAATCAGCTTAGGGAAAGGCAGAAAGAACCAAGACAGTCATTTAAGTTAGATTTCAGAGTCGGTGAATTATCTTGCACCACTCAGAATGTAGTTCAAAGCCTGTAGTCAAGACGAAAGCCTTACTCTATCAGCGACCAGAAGACAGTAAGGAAATACACCCACCTTGATTACGATGTGTCCTTTCCTGGTCCCACTGCGGTCTAGTTCGCGGTGCTCGTGGACCATAACAATTTCTCCTTCTTCCTCGACTTTATGGGTGTTCTTTTCCACATGATTTAAAATCCTCCAGTAGTCCTGCTGGGCTATGCACACAAACTGTCCGAGAACAACATGGGGACAGCCAATAAATCTATAGTACATAAATACATCACTGCGCACTAAGGCAGAGCACAAAGGTAAGAAATCCAGTGGCATCAGTTCTTTTTTATTCAATCCCTTCAATCCTTAACAAAAATCAAGATGAAATAAATAATTCATGCACAAAGAGACCAAGAAGTTTTTGAGTCTGAATTGTGCTCTAAAAGGAGAAGTGAAAAACCACTCTCAAAACTGACACCACGCAAAGAAAACATGAGGCGGGAGTAAGAAACCACTCACAAGTTCCTATTTCTTTCCTTCATTTTTACCAATAAGAAAGGAGTAAGCTGGTTAATATCAGATAGAAAATTTAAAAAGCCAACACCCTTTTGTTACAAGGTCTTTTAAAAGTTTACAGTTAGTTCAGTTTCACAAACATGTAAGATATACAATCTAATTTCCTTTATTAACTCTGGGCTTTTGAAACTTGCAATTTTCAAAGCTATTTTAAGGAAGGAAAAGCAGGCTCAGCCATTTTAAGTCACCAAACAAGAGTGCATGACCAAAGAGAGCAGCTTACCTGACAGTCATCCACTTTGGTCCTCACCACCCCACTCATGTACTGCTTGTCCAGAGTGGGAGTGATTCCAAAACTGTTTCCCATAAAGAGATTTTCAACTTTTCCATCTGAATGGCTCATTTCTACAGTGCCATTTAAAATAACATACCATGAGTCAAGCTATAGAGAAAAAGACAGGTTTTAAGAATCATTTTAAAAAAAAGATAGTTACATGTTAACTTTGAAAATAATAAATTAATATATAGAGCTTGTATAATTAAAATAAAGAGATACTCTCACTATATCACTAAACACGGTCAGTAACACCTACTGCCCATCTATGCAAACCCCTGAAGCTTCATTTACTTCCTTCTTTTACTCACCAAGTGAGTTCCGAGACTCCCACGACTGACCAGATAGTGCAGGGGTTAAGACCACAGGCTCGTGGAATCTGAGTCCAGACCCTAAGGCCGACTGGCTGAGTGACCTTAAGTGAGGTATTTAACCTCTCTGGCCTGCTTCTCTGTTGCTAAAAAGGGCATAACAGTACCTATCATAGGACTGTTGTGTTAACTGAAGTTTCACAAATTAAGTGCTTAGAACGATGCCTGGCACATAGCAAGCACCCAAAAGGAAAAAAAAAGATAGCTAGTGATTATCAGAAAGACTACTAAAAGCCTAAAATTTAAGGCGTATCTAATAAGGGAGTATTCAAAGTTTTCCTAATGTTAAGAAAACACTGCCTTCATTTCTATTAGCAGCATTTAATGTTTGAAGGGGAGATTCTAAAGGTCTACTCTATCAATGAAAGACCACTTATTCTCATTCAGTATCTAAACTTTCAGCAGTTTTAATGTGATTTAAGGGAAATCTGAATGATCAGTTCTGAAGGAGAATCACTGGTGATAATACTTTTACAAAAGCGTGCTTTTTTTCTATTTTCTATTTGAATGTAAAATATATTCACGTGGATTACATAAACTGAGGACAGGGACTATGTTTGGTTTTCCCACCACTGTATACTCCCTGTGTTGACCTTAGCACCTGGCACAAAGTAGGCATGCAACAAATTTTTGATGACTGAACTGTGGAAAATTAATACAAAAATTTGTGAAAAATAGAAAATAAAACTGTTTACACAGTACTTAAAAGTTTAGTTTATCTCTCTCCTATGTTTGTATTATTTTATATTGTTGAAATATTAAGACCATCCTGCCTTTTAAAACATTAATACTATATTCATGTACTCATCAGTTTATTTTTTTAGCACATCCTGGGTACCAGATGTGTTCAAGGGTATGGGGAGAAAGCATGTAAACAAAGCTCGAGATAACACCTGCTTTCAGAGAATTTCCGTCAAATTTTAAAATGACTTGAATACCTCCACAGTAATACATGTCATGGCTGTATAATTTAGTTAACCACTGCTTATAATGAGATAGTTTTTGTCACTTCCAATTTCCATAAACTGCAATGATCACCTTTTGGCATAAGTCTTTAAGTTGTTACTAACATCTCATCATTAATTTTTATCAGTTTGATAAGAAAACTAGTAAAGTACTTCCTAACAGCAATACCTTTCAATTTCGCTGCCTTCTCCCTCTACCTACCCAGGAGCTGCCCCTGAGCATTTCTGAACTTGGGATCGCCACACAAATGCCTCAACTGACAGGCCACTAGGAGGCGTCAGTACCAGCACAGTTCCTGCAGGCTCCTTCGTTTTTACATGTGTAACATACAATAGGATAAGGACACTTGAGCATATACCTGGTAACCATTTTAAACAGTAATGATATAAATATACAGGTAGAATTATTAAGAATTTTTAAAAAGTCTTACAACTTAATTTGAGAAATGAAAACAAATGTGGTTCAATGAAGATTATCTATTAAACATTTATTCTCTGCAAGATCCACTGCTAGAAAATCAAAATTAAGACAAAGTACATAGAGCAAAAACAAAACTAAAAACTTATCTAGAGAAATTATAACTATCCCAAACTTGGCATTCATTAAAAAGAAATTGTACAAATTTTAAATTAGGATTTACACAAGTTTATGGAAGTTGTCTCATTCTAAAAATTGCCTCCCATACTACACAATGTGTAACATTTATCTGCTAACCTACCTCTTGTCCATCTTCAAGAATCACAGCTCCGGCCTGCTCTACCACTTCAAAAATCATCACCGAGCAGAGTTCCCTCCTTACACTCATGGTCATGTTCGCAAAAGCAGGGAGCTGGTGCATAAACTCCAGTAACTGTTCTGTTAAAACACAGAAATTGTAGTACAGAGACCATCAAGGACTACACTTTAAAGATACAATAAAATCTAGAATTCAATGCCTAATTTCCCTATCAATTTAGGAATTTATGCTGCTAAAGTAGAGAAACGAAGGCAGAAGATGACAGCTGGTTAAACAAAATCAGCCGTTTGGTTACCAGATGTACAGACTCACATGAAAAAACAGGCACCTTGGAAGATACCAGAACACACAACCTCCAGACAGAACCAGGAAAGCACACAGAATTAGATGAGGCTGGAGAGTCTGTCTGACTTTCCTAGTCTGAGTTGCCCATGGTGATTAGTATAGTGATGTCCTCTGATCTAATAGATTAGTGAAAAAGCTTGTTGTCTAGTTCTTACTGGGCCAGAGTTTTTGAGAAAAAATGTTATTGATAAATGGCAACGATTAATTAAATTAGATAACAAATATGAATTCTAGTTCAAGATTTGTCACAGTAACACAAGGTAATTAATTCTCCTCAATTTAACCAACAAATGGTGGTGAGTGCCTGCCTTAGGCCATCCCCTGGTACAAATACTACATGGGTAATTAAGATAAATATATGGGAGGGGCACATATATGCAATCAGCTGAGGGTGGAAACAAAAATAACTGTAAGGTGCTACCCACCCGCAGATAACTGGGCGTTAGCTACATTTCAATTTTTTAAAAGCTTTGTGAAAACAGCATAGTACATAACTCTTTATCACAAAAAAGTGTACTTTCAGTTTCTGTCCAGACACTGTTCACAGGACTCCAAACTGCAGATTACTTCACTCTATGTCAATGTTCAAATGTACTGAGTTTTACCCACTCAGACCATAACTATTAGTACCGGCATGTTCTGACTTGAAGAGCAGGAACGTGACTGTTGTAACAGGAAAATCTAAGACAAAATCTTAAATGAATCATAACAATATATAATGACACTAAGTAATCTCTGCCTTGAAAGATAACATTATCATCTTTAGTATTATCAACCACCTTAAGTATAGTAACTACTTCTGTAAGAAGTTGCATAAAAGAAAATTCATCATTTTAACCAAAAATTATGTGCATATTTTTCAAGCCAGAAGAGTAAAAATAGGATTTGATAACACAAAAATTGTTTTGAAAAGCTAATTCATACACATCGGACAATGATGTACTATGTTTTAAATGTCTTATGTAATGAAGGGGAAAAATCACTTTAATGTAATCAAAGCTTCTGTTTTATAAATTTGGGCTGCCAGAATGTGAGTGAGGGTGATCTGGCTGTGATGTGTCACACTACTGATCACGAGGGTTTATTCAGTTGATCTGGCAGGCTGAGCGGGTGTCCCCTTCCTCTCTCACAGCTCCATGAGAGACATGCCTCCCAAAGCTGAGTGCTTGGTCAAAGAGGACAACCTTCCCCAACAGAGGAGGACCGTTCTTTGGTCAAGGGCATACAAACACCTGGGCTCTCCTGCCACCCCCTAAACAAGCTCTCAAGTTGGGGCAGCCGGCCTCGATTCCTCCCTCGTGATCTATGTCCTCACGCACTCCCCTCCCATCTTATGTGAGGGCTGCTGTGACAAACAGATCTTGGAAGAAGTAGTGATATATCACTCTTGAAGCCAGATCGTAAAAGACACTGTGTCACCTGCCTTACTCTGCCTTGGGAGTACTTGCTTTGGGCAAAGCTGACTGCCACATTTAAGCAGCCTCTGGAGAGGCCCACATAGTGAGGACCTGACTGAAGTCCTGTGCCAAAAGCCATGTAAGTACCATGCTGGAAACAGGGCCTCTGGCTCAGCCCAGCAAAGCCTCGGAGGACCGCCGGCATGCTGATCACGACCCCATGCCACCAAGCCAGGACCACCCAGCTACGCTGCTCCTGAATTCCTGATCCACAAGCAGGAGAAAACAATGTGTGTTGTTTTTAAGTCACTAAGTATTGGGGTAATTTGTTATGCAGCAATATCTAAAAACTACAGAATTCGTATTGTTCACACACACATACACGCGCACACGCACACATATTTTTTACCGATGTCGTCATCAGTTTTGTCTGCAGGTTCTTTTTCAAGACATTCACGAACAAGATCTCGCCCATGCAGTGGATCTGTTCGATCAATTTCTTCATCTTCCTCCTCTTCATCTTCAGAATCAACAGGTCCCTCAGGAAGACGTGTTAAATCTACATCTCCTACCTCACTTTCCGTAGCCTACAGAAAGAAATCTTCATCAGTTATCATTTCATGTCATAAAAATTGTATGCCAGTCTGAATTAATCAAAACTATCCCTCAATACCAAATATTACGGAGAATTAGGCAATAGTATGTTGTGTCAAAACCAAAATGATATTTATAAAAGGTTTCTCCCTGCCCAAAATATAGTCTGATTATTCCAGTGTGACACCTGGCATGGGAAAAATGGTTAGGAGACTCAAACATCACTCAATGTTTTAATACCTATTTTCCAAAAAACACCTGTATTTCCGAAAAGTACATTTCCTAAAACACGAAGTGCAAGAAAGATACATTTTACCAACAATCATTTTACGAGTCCTTATTGGTCTACCCTGGCTGCTATAAATAACACATCATTCCTTTATCACTGAGGTTTGCAGTCTAGCAGGGCAAACCACCGTGTAAGTCGAGAAGTATAACACAAGTAAGGAGCAGTACTGAGAAGTGCTAAGACAGACCAATGTGGATGGCTGAACAAATACTCGCAGTTCCCCGATAATTTACCTGAATCTAACACTGTATCAAGAAGAGCAGAGATTATTCTAACCAGTCTTTAATGTACACTTATGTTTACAACGTCAACTCTGGAAACATTAGTCTTGGATACTCGTAAAGGAACTAGGAGGCTTTAAAATAACTGCACAAATAGAAGAAAATTTTATCCTTTGCAAAAGCATGGATGAACCTGGAGAACATTATGCTAAGTGAAATAAGCCAGTCGGAAAAAGACAAACACCATATGATTTCACTTATATGTGGAATCAAAGGAACAAACTGAACTAACAAGGAAAATGGGGACTCAGAGATAGAGAGCAGGTGGAAGGATTGAGCAAAAAGGAAAAAGGACTCATGGACACGGACAACAATGTGGTAATTGCTGGGGAAAGGGGGGTATGAAGGGACTAAATGGTAGTGGGAAAAAATACAATAAAGATTAAAGAACTGTAAATATAAATACAGGATTTGCCAAAATGTTCATTTAGTTTTTTCCATAAAATAGAAGACATTTTTTCATTTTTACCAATAACTTCATTGTTTTGGATATTTTGAGCATGTCGGCTATCTCCCACATGGTATAACGTTGACTGTTCTCAATGTCTCAGTTTGATCGCTATCAATTTCAACTGGTCTACCCGACCATGCAGCATTGTCCAGCAAGACATCTCTAGCACAGAACTTCACAAACCACTTTTGACACATTCGATCAGTCACAGAACCTTCTCCATACACCGCAAAAATCTTTTTTTTTGCATTTCAGTTGTTTTTACCTTTCTTGAAATGATAAAGCATAATATATCAAAAATGTTGCATAACTTCTTCCATCTTCAATGTTAAAATGGCTACACAAAAATTCACCAATTTTGGTTAGGTTTTTTTTAAATGCATGCTGATATAACAGCGGCCATAATGCAATCTAATGAAACTGTTACAACTAAGTGCTACTAGGGCCATCTTGCAGAAAAAACCAAAGGAATTTTTGGTTTGTGTATCATTCATTGAAAATAATGAAGATGTCTTTTAGGAAATAAAAGTTGTCCTGAAATGGATTAGTTGGCAATATTTCTAAACACTATACTCACTTGATACATATTAAAAAGCACGAATACTGAAGCAGTCACGGAAAAAAGAAATTGAACACGATCTTCAAATATTTCAGTCTCATCTCCTATGCTGACTATTTACTGGTTTTGTCTGCCCAGAAGAGGATATTCCTTCTTTTAAGGAATTCTTGTTCTCCTCCAACTTAACCCAGAGATTACAGTGGGGGACAGTGTCCTGTCCCTGGCTATGTAAACTAAGATGGAAAGGCCTCTGCTCTGGGTTTTTATAACTGAAGCTGGAGGGCAGAGTCCTTTTTCCTCTGGTCCCCAAATCTGAAGAATATGACACAAAGCAGCCTATAGCCACATGGGAAAGCCTTTCTGTGGCATGGAACTAATAGTGGCAGAAGAGGGGCAGGGGAACTGGAAGTACACTGAAAGAGGCAGACACAGGAAGCCAGAGACAGACAGCAAGACACAGATCAACAAAGCAATAGAAATAGAGCATTCAGGACGAAGACACAAAGGGAATTAGCACAAAGAGTGGCTGTGACAGAAAGTATCACAGGAGTGAGGAAGAGCAAGCAAGCCACAGGGAGCCCAAGGACAAGAGACAGACCTGCAGACACCTGTAAGCATCCAGGTTCCCTGAGACCAGAACTGCCTCTGCTTTCTCTGTGGGTCAATTAATTACCCTTTCTGGCTGTTGTTAATTCAAGTTAAAACTGATACCCGCAAAAGAGTCCTAATTTGCTTTCTAAGATCCTATTTTATACTTCCTTTGGATTTCTGCAGAGCTTTTAAGCAACACATTAAATACCCAACTTGAGATCTGTAAGATTAGACAATATAGGATAATATAGGAGCAACCCTACCTCATGACTAGTATGTTCTCCTGAGTTATTTTTTGGCTCTAAAACTTTAGGGTTTTAATGGGGTGTATTTCTGAGTCATATATCTTCAGAATTACAAACTTGTTAGCAGATTATAACCCTTTTTCAAAGACAGTAGTTTTAATTTAAACACATATATATGCTAAAATGACTTTTCCAAAAACCTAATTTATTTATATACACTGATTTTGAACCCAAGAAACTAGTGTTAAAAAAACCCACTAAAGCAATACTTGCTACACAATTTAATTTTTTAAAATACAGAAGCTCATCCCTGCAATAGCCTTTTTCTACTTCATCAATTCTTGAGGACAATCTGCAATATAAATTTGGGTCCTTAAGCCGCCCTGTCATCTCAGTCTCGGGTTTTCATCCCCTGACCCAGAGTATTTCAACCTAGTCTCATTTCTCACCTTTTAGATTAAGTCTAATAAAAAGATGGATGGCTCATAACAAAAAGGCAAGACGCAGTTCAGTTATGTGGACCACAGAGAAGGCTTATCGTCATCTGCCTGAGAAGTGAAGACATTTAAGAAAATAGCTCTTTAGAAGTCACAGGTAGGTACTGGGAAAAGGCTGCTAAAAGAAATCTTTTAGGAAACATTTAAGGCCATGAACAAAGATTTCAATCTATCCTTACAATTGTCTTCTCTTACCTGTATTTTTTCAAAGTAGGATACCAAGAAAAGAAAGATGAATAAAATTAGTTATGAGAACATACTAAACTGTTAAAACATTAAGAGTATACAAGAGAAATATGGTGCCAAAAAAGAATTAAGAATTAAAAAAACAACAAACGGTCACCCAAAACATGCTTGGAAATTTTTAAAAGTTGGTAATTTAAAAATAAGTAAATAGAGTTTTGTAGCTAGGGTCCACGGTCTAATTCTCTGGCTAGACAAAGGTATGCCAGTTCTTTAGGTAAAGGTAGATATGATGACCAACAGGAATGGAGCACGAATGATGCTTCTCAGGATGCAGTTCCTGGGCAGAAAGTTTAGTTCTCTAATAAATAGATAAGAATTTTTAAAAAAATGTATCCACAATGTCCAGCATATAATCAAAACTCACTAGATACTTGAAGAAGCAGGGAAATGTGATCCACAACCAGTAGAAAAATCTATCAGTACAAACAGGCCCAGGAATGTCAGAGATGTTGGAATTAAAACAACTTCCAACATTTACTATCAAGAAGTTCATGGATTTAATAAAAAATACAAACATAATTAGGGAAAAATGGGACACCTCAAAGAAATGTACACTATACAAAGTGTGAACCTGAAGAAGGGCAATCAAAAATACCAAAAATAAAGCAGAGAGAAAATAAAAGCGAAAAAGAAAATTCAACAGAGCCTCAGAGATTCATATGACAATATCAAAAGTTGTTACAAAAAAGGTAGGTCAAAAGGTACGTATGCCACATTCATTAAGGTAGGGAACATACAAGATCAATGTGAAGCCATCCATGGATGCGGGTGGAGTTGGGGGGCCCCCGATCTAGGTGGAGCTGCTGGCAGAGCAGCGTTACCAAACACCTTGCTCGGAAAGGGCAAACAGTCATGGAATAGACGTTATGTGTTAGTCATGGCCCAGAATCTACAACGTGCAGGTGGAGAACAGTGGAATATAAAACCAGACTTGCAGATTGTGGTTAGAAGGGACAGACTTGGAACTTGAATACGAATTCGAAATGAAGAACGTGAATTGGGTAACCATGAAACATTGAAGCTTTTTAAATGAAGGAGTAAAGCCCTAACTGTTTTTTGCAGTTTATTTCAAGTGAAAGTTTAAAAAAGATAAAGATAGCAGGTTTTAACTGGGATACAGATGATATTCTTAACAGAAACACTGAAGACAAGGGGAAGAAAACACGTGGTAGGCAAAGCTAGACGAGGTGTCAAACAAATATCCTGGGGACACATGGCACCCGAGACTGGAGAGACTGGGCAGCAGAGTTCTGAATGAAGGAAGCATGCTGTGAAGTGATAACTGGATCCAATGCTGGGGTTTTTAGAACATGTTTGTATCTTACATAGAAGTAAAAATTACAGGTTGGGGGTAGATGTGTGCCTCAGGTTATTTAAAAGCACAGTCACGTGTCACTGAAAGACACGGATACACTCTGAGAAAAGGGAGGCGACTTGGTCCCCCGGCCATCACAGAGTGCACTCACACAGACCTGGGGGCACAGGCTACCACACACGGCCTACACAGGACAGCCTACTGCTCCCAGGTCTCAGGCCAGCGCAGCACGTTACTGCCCTAAGTACGACAGGCAACTGTACGATGATGCTAAATACTGTTAGCTGTGTATCTAAACTTACCTAAAAGTAAAAAGGCACAGTGAAAATACGACATAAGTGCATGTATGCACACACACTGGGGGGTACTGGAGAACTATGGGAGGAAACACCACTGGAGGGAGAGTAGTCCTGGGGGGAGGGAGGGAGTAGGGAGGGAGGGAAGAAGTGAAGGAACAGAAAGGGACAGCAGAGATGGAAAGAGATCTGGGAGATAGAGCTTGAGAGCAGAGAGAACAGAAGGGATGGGGAGTACAGAGAGAGGGGAAGAGGGGAGGAGAGAGAGGGGAACTGCACTAGGAGGCAAGGTAAAGAGAGATGGAGGGAGAGGAGTGCGTGGGTAGGCACAGGATGAGTAGAGAGCATGGTGGGCTTGCTCCTCAATTTAAACCGCCTGGATCTAGCCTTTTCTTTCAACATCACAAATGTTACATAGTGCAAGCCTGTAAATTAGTGAAAAGACAGCATTTCACAATGTCCCAGCTCTTGGACAAGACTGAAATAAATAGAAAAAGGAACCTAGAAAGAAGTACTCCTGTTTTGTCTAAGCACTGTTGGAGAATACATAAAATACTCTACTCAAGAACATTCAAACATATAAATGCCTACTTTTAGCTACATTTTAAGCTGATCTGATTAAAAACATATTCACACCAAAACCATTACTTGCATTTTTTTCCAGACTGTGGTAACTGCTTTATTTGAAGTTTCTTTGAGAACCAAAGGCTTTTATTTTTAAACCAGAAGACATGAAAACTCCCAAGAAGGAAATGCATAGGAGCACAGCCACATGTATGGCCATGTAAAATGGTGTAAGCAATTTATTTTCCTGTTAAGAATTGCTGTGAGGATGTCTCTCCTCTCTTTTCATCCCAACCCTCCAAATTAAAAATACTTGCATTCCTTTACAAGGCCCTGCCTTTACTGTTACAAGCTATGACTGGGTTGGATGTCCACTTTTAAAATCTCCCAAGGGCTGAGAAATCTGGATAACCAGACAAAGCACTAGATATATAAAGTGGGAACACACACCTGTAACTAAACGTTTAATAGGTGCCTCATGAAGGCCTGAAGTCAGGAAAAGAGTAAGGGTACAATACTGATTCTGAAGCCTTCTTTCTTCCCTGTGTTTAGTCCTGAGGATCTGACCGCAAACATACAATTTGGTTGGTCATCCTTTTTTTTTGCCTATTTTTTTATTGTCGTCTAGAATTTTTGCATTTTGGGGGATATATTTTTATCAATCTATTATTTTTGCTCTTATTCCTTTTACCCTTTACTAATGATTCCTTTAATCTTTCCCCACAATTTTATTCAACTGTACACCCTACTTATATCTTCTTTAAAATCTGTTAAATTCAGAAATAATAATGTTCATTGAGAAAAACATGACAAAAGCTTAAGGAACATAATAAAAAGTACCCACAAACCTACCACCAGCAGATAAGGATTGTTACCATCTGGTCCTGTTGGATTCAGATTTGCATTCCATGTATATGAATACCAAATGCTTGTAAGTGTGAGTGCACAAATACTTACTTAAAGGTTCTGATTTATTTTCCTTCTGTTTTTATCTTTGCCGGTTTGTTTTTATCTTTATACTTTTCTATCCTTTGGCTGTTGTCCTATGCTCAACTAAAGCCCCAGTTTGAAAATTTTTACCTGTTTTGGCTACTCTTAAAATATCTTATCTTACATTTTTGCATATTCCATAATTTTCTCTTTTAAATTTCTGAATTCTTGTTTTGGTTCTAGAATTTCATTGTTTTTGCTCCTTTTATCTGTTTACTTTCCCTAAATTCATTGAGGCTTACTTTTATCTTACTGGTTACTTCGTAAGTTTCACTGTGCTATCATTTAAATGTATGAATCCACTTACACGACATTCCGGAAAATGCAAAGCTTTAAGGGCAGAAAATACTTGTGGTTGCCAGGGGCTGGGGCTCAGGAGAAAGAAGGGACTCTCTACAAAAGGGCATAAGATACTTTTTGAGGTGATGGAAATGTTCTGTCTTTGTGGCGGCTATACAAAAGATGATGAATTTTATTGGATGTATATTACATCTCAGTTAACATCAAACATATACACACAAACACAATTGATGTAGGATGCCGAACTGATACTATTTGATGCTGAATGTGATGACCAAGGGAGGACAGCCAACGGTGACTCAGGTTTCAGGGAGATGAAAAGGTGCCCTCCCTATGTAATGGAGGTATTCCTTTGACATGCAGGGCAGCTGGCAAAGATACCTGCCCACAGTTTAATCCAATATTAAAATAAAACTCTTAAAAGCTGGAATGATGTGTAGAGGGTGCTACTGAGGAAGCAAAATAAATGGAAGGTTGGAGCAGGTTAGCCACTTACAAGGCCATGGTCGTGCAGCAAAAGGCCTCCAACACACCGGTAGGTGTACTCCAGCCCCAGCCTCAGGCGGGCGAGCTGGTAGGTGAGCATCCTGCAGATGCTAATGTAAGTGCAATGATTCAGAATCTCTTCTGCGATCTTGCCAAAGATAATGGTGTACAAGCCCTTCTCTTGTTCATAGTAAAGCAGAGTGACCCTGAATCTCAATCTTCGTGCTACCCTCTTATCCCTTTTCTCAGTCATGTAGGGCTCTGTTCCTTGCTCAAAAAAGGTGACCACATCTGGCTTAGAAATGGATACGCTAGTGAGACTAGGTTATCTACAGTCTGTTAACATCACAGCTCTGTTGTAGAGTCTCTTCTACCAAGGTCTGGACATTCCCACTTACCCTGGGGGAAATCTATGACCACATCCCTGAACTTCATCAATGCAGGATCAATCTTCCTCAAAGCTCTTTTCTAGAAAAAATGTAGAGTCCAGAAAAGACATGACTCTACTTTGACTTTCAGCTGTGCAATGACTGTATTTCTTCCCTAAGATACTTCTTCTGGGGAAGGGCAGAATGCATGGAGTCCAACAACCAAGCAAACACACAGCAGGTGCTCCCAGAGCCATGTACTGTATTTAACTCTGCTTTTAAAATATTTCCTGTTGTGTCTACCAGAAATTGGTGAACAGGGAGAATTCCTTACTCTATTACAAATGTCAGGAGGGGTAATGTTGATTGCCAGACCAATGACTTTGTGCAGAAGACCATGCATAAACCCAACATGGGGGCTTTCTCCACCTTGCATCTGCCTACAAACCTCCCTTAACGAAAGAATGCTGGTTTTCGTAAAACATCTGAATCTGAGTAACTCAGTAGAACCACAGTCCGAAAAGTTTTCCTCAGATGATTCTATTTCAACAGACTGGTACTATAGTGTAGCCACTGACCGATCGATCGCACGTGGCTGCTAGGCACTTGAACTGTGGCTAGTCTGAATCCAGATGTTGCTGTCAGTTTAAACACACTCTGACTACCGATGACTTAGTATAAAAAATAAAGTAACTCATTCATAATTTTACAGTACTGATTACACGTTAAAATGATACTATTTGGATATATTGTGCTAAATAAAATATGTTACTAAAATTCATTTTACCTATTTCCTTTTTTTAATGTGCTACTAGAAAATTTAATAGAGCCTTTACAATACAAAAGCAACTCTGATTTTCTTTGTGACTTTACTTATAGAAGACTTACACAGTCATAATAAAAACCTGCCTTTTTATAAGTTTAAGTTCAGTTGTTTCAATAACTAATTTTTTACCAAAGCAAGCATTACATGGATTCCCTTGGATACAAGAAATTAAAAAGAACACTAGATTCATACATTGTTGGAACATATTTAATTGCCCTCAAA
Organism: Macrotus californicus; assembly: GCA_007922815.1. NCBI lineage: Eukaryota > Metazoa > Chordata > Mammalia > Chiroptera > Phyllostomidae > Macrotus > Macrotus californicus. The sequence goes on from VMDR010005656.1 coordinate 23,177, forward strand.
AGACAGATCATCTCTTTAATTAAGCTTGCAAATTTGACAGTAAGTAAAGCACATTTTCCCAAAACGCTATGCCTGAATTTCCGACCCTCCTTGAAGACATGTGACCAGCTACGGCACAAGCACAGGACACTTGGCAGAATACACAACACACAAACCCCCAAGCTATTACCTGATAGATATCAGATAAACTGCTGCTCCCAGAGTCACTGGCGATGCTACAACCAGACTGACTAGAAGACACGTGAGTCACCTGTGGATGAGGGCTGTCTGTAATGTGCATCTTCGTAAGATCGGCTGGAAGCTGAAGAACAAAAATCATTAAAGATATTCTAAACATCAAGCTTCACCTTTATAAGAGTTCATGACACAATGTTAACTTCTGCAACAAATTTCTGTTTTATGTATATTACTGTGCAACTTCATTTCTAACCTAAATTCTCTATTCTTAGGAAAACTCCTAGGAAATGATAACCAAGTTAGTACTCTGATACTATTAGGCAAACCTACCATGAAAGCCCACTACACAGTTTTCAAAAAAGACTGCCATGAGGAATGGTGCTTCAGAGGAAAAGCTCGCCACCGAGTCAGCCGTCCCCACTGGAGAGGGAAGGAACACTGGGATACACGTGCCTGCGCACACAGCAACACGACACCGTGGCTGACACCAATAAAACGGCAGAATCCTGGGTTAAAGCACAGTATCCCATGATCAAAGTGCAAATGAGGGATAAATAAGTTTAAAAAAAGATAATACAGAAAATTATCATGTACTGTGAAATTATAAAACAGACCTCCTAATAGTCCACAGGTCAATGAAGTCATACTCGGAAGTCAGCAAACATTTAACCAGAATAAAAATTGAAATGCTATATATCAGAACCTATGGAATAAGCTAAAGCCACACTTAGAGGACATTTTACAGCTCTATTGCGTGTATTTAAAAAAGCGGCAGAAAATCAATGTGCTAACTATAACTGTTCACAATGACCATAACCAGTCACTTTTAAAAACTAGTATTGATGGAGTCTCAGCTCAAAGAACTTGCTCCCACTTTGTTTCTATTGTTTAGATACAAAGAAAAAAAATACCGTGTAGGAAAGAAGGCAAAGATTGAGAATAGTTTTAAAATGTCAGATGTTTGGTTGTGATGTCAGAGGCAAGAGATTTTCTGTAGACATTCTATACTCCAAGATGCCTACAGAGATAAGACCAAGAAGAAGAAGGTCACCCACAAAAGTCCCACGATGAAACAAAGGCAGAAGAGCAAGACTGCAAGCTGGCTTGGAAATGGGGCTTACAATATACTGAGCAGTCTCCACCCTCACTAGACCCGAAAAGGCAGGTGTTACTATTCTCCCTACTTTACTGATGAGGAACTGAGGCACTAGGATTGGCAACTTGCCCCAGATCTCACACTCAAGTAGTGGAGTTAAAATTCAGACTCAGAACTACGTGATTCTAGTACTCTCTGCTAAACTCAACTTTGGGCCAGGAACTCTGCTGGCAACACAATGATGAAAACAGACGGGGTCTACCCACTCGTGCTGTGCTGGAGCTCAGTACAAGTGGACAGCGGACACAGATGTAGGAGCAGAGAGCATCTAATGGGCACAACGATGGTGATTATGCAGCTAACGTTTGAGTGCTCACTACGTGTCCCAAATATGTAAACTGTTGAAAATATATTTCTAGATGAAGGAGAAAAGTTGGTCCAAAAGGAATTTTAGCTTTATCTACAATATCTTGCTGAAACATTTAATTTTCATGTAGAGTAAGCATTCCTCTATTATAAAAACAACTTGAAATATTTTCAAAACTAAAAACAAATATATACACATATAGGTGAAAAAATTTTTCTTTTACCTTCTCTTTTAAAAATGGCCACAGAAACTGGAATGTATTGCAATTCTGTAACCCTTAGCAACTATACACATAGTACACATTCTATGAAGTATGTCTGGAAAAAGTTCAACTACTGTTAATATAGATCCACCACTATTTGTTTAGCATTCAACTACTGAGGGATATCAGGGCTGCTTTCTGCTTTTGACTATTTTTTACTAGTGTTGCTATGAACACTTGTGTACAAATATTTACATGGACACACACTTTCATTTCTCAGGAGTAAATATGTATGAATAGAATGGCTGGATTGTAAGTCTTAAGGTGGACAATATACTTTCACTTAATTTGGATATACGAGGTCTTTCTGAAAAAAGTCCAGCCACTGTTAATATAACAAGAATGGTTTGTGTGACATTGATGTAACATGGCAGCCAAGGAGAGTGGACTGAAATGCACATGCAGGAACAATGACGACTTCACTGTACTAGTCAGTGGGATAGTAGATACTGTTGAGTGAGCATGTGTGCTGTGTGGCCAGCACATTCAAAATGACTGAGCAAGTAGAACAAGGAATCCTCGTCAAATTTTGTGTTAAGCTTAAACATTTCTCCATGGAAACTATTCAGATGATTCAGAAGGCCGTAGCTATGGGCAACTGGTGATTGGCAGCCTCATCACAACAACGCACCCGCTAATGTCTTGTGCAGAGTTTTTCTTGGCAAAACATCAAATCACCCAGGGGACTCAGTCCCTCTGCAGAACCAGATTTGGTGCCCTGCAACTTCTGGCTTTTCCCAAAACTAAAATCACCTTTGAAAAAGAAGAGATTTCAGACTGTTGATGAGATTTAGGAAAATATGACGGGGCAGCTGATGGTGATTGGGAGAACTGTGTGAGGTCCCAAGGTGCCTGCTTTGAAGGGGACTGAGGTGTCACTGCCCTATGTACAATGTTTCTTGTATCTTCTTCAATACATGTCTCTGTTTTTCATAGTACGTGGCTGGAAACTTTCTGGACAGACCTTGTACACAAATACTTTAGAATAAAACTCACGGATATAGTGGGGAAGCAGAGGGGGTGGGAGTTCAATAGCCGAATAATTAGAAAACAATGTTACACTGTATGTCCCTTAGCTCTTCACAGCAAACATAATAAGCTTTTTACATACGATTATCTACTATAGTCATCAAACCACCAGGTGAGGGAGATGCTATTATACTCTACTTACAGATTAAGAAATTGAGAATCAGAGAAGTTATAAAGTTGCCCACGGCCAAATAGTTAGGAAGCAGGGCAACTGAGATCTGAAACCCGTAGGCAGCCTGAACATTAAGTCTGTTGCTCTTTCCTCCTAAGCTGTTTTTTGATATTAAGCTGGGAGTTTTTAACACCCAATTGTTTCTATTTGCGCTATAGGAAAGGAGGCAAAAAGGAAAAGGTTTTCCTCTAATAGAAAATCTTTATTTCTTAAACCATCTCCTTGTCTCTCAGCTTATCTGTCCCTTTTCCTTTCCTTTCTGACTCTACCAGAGTTTTACAGCTGGCCTTTCATCCACAGTCTCAATTCACTTACCCCATCATCTTTCCAACCCTACCAGGTCTGTGAACTTTCCCATTTTCCAGTTCCTTCGCCTGTTTCCTATACCTGAACTTCTGGGCTCTGCTAGAGCTCCCATGTCCATGAGGACTACTGTCAACGTTTTACATGTGTCAGGGGTGGGAGAGTTTCTTAGCTAACAGCTTGAATACAGACACAGATTACGAAAGTACACAGTCTGCGGAAGACTATGTACACATACGGAGGGAAAGAGATATATTAAGAAGAGGCTACAGGTAGGACATAATCTTGAATGTCATGCTAGGTATTCTGAATTGGATCCCTACGGGCAATAGAGGGCCACTGTAGGTTTCTGGCAAATGCCGCGACATAAGCGCTGCTATATGTCGCAGACAGGCTTAACCCGGCAAAGTGTCCACTCTGCTGACTCTAAGTTCTCTGCAGGTCCAGACAACTCCTTGGGGCAACTGCTGTACATGCTCTCTCATCTCGACATGGGGGCCACTTAGTGACAGCAGCAGGGACAGAAACAGCTCCAGAGACTACTAAACTGTGCCAGACATGAGGGAAATAATTAAAATGATTTTCATTTTTTCATCAGATTGGGGGAAAAAAGAAAGTCTGATAATGCAACATATGAGCAAGGCTATGGAGGAAAACAATAGTCTCATAAATTGGTAACAGGAGTTAGAAATTGGCAGAGTCATTCAGGAGAGCAATTTGAAGAGCAGCCACTTTGGGGAGTAAATGTAAGTTTTATTACATGTTAAAAATATGTATCTTATGACTCAACAATTCTTCTTTGGGTACGTACTCTAAAGAAGCATACAGGTGCACAAAAAATGTATAAGAGCATCCATTAAAAACAGTACCTGTAATAGTTTAAAGAAAAAAGAAATAATCATCACAAGTGGAACAACTAAGCTGTTACAAGTCCATTATGCACAGCTAGGCAACAGTTCAAGGTATGATGCAGATCTGTAAGGTCAAGCTTGGATAGGTCCCCAGATGTACTGACTGAAAAAGCAAGTTTCAAGGCAAATATAAGATGTGACTCATTTTTTTAAAAGCATAAAAACAGTACATGTGTTTTGGGGTAGACATTCATCTAGGTTTGGCAGCAAAGAGTTGGAAGAATACAGAACATCAGACTATCAAAAGTAGTACATTTGAGTGAAAGAGAAAGATCAGGGCTGGTGGTCCAAAGGCGTTCAAGCTTTATCTGCAATAGTTCAACGAACTGTCTTATTTTCATGTGGAGAAAGCACTCCTCTATTACTTCTATAAATGACTTGAATTTTTCCAAAACTAAAAACAAATATACACATACCTATCTGAAACTTTTTTCTTACCTTCTCTTTTAAAAATGGTCACAGACACTGGAATGTGTTGAAATTCCATAACCCTTAGCAACTAAGGACTTTTACACACATAGAATACAATCTTTTTATGATGAAACAATTAAATTAGCAAGATTCAAAGACAAATGTTATTAAAATGCTTTGTGATAAATATTAATATACTTGATATGTAATGTAAAGCTGGGGATAAACATTTATAAGCATTGAAAACAGTAGAAAATGATAAGTTAGGTAACAAAAGACTCCCAACATAAGGACCTGTACGGGAGGCTGAGAAATCAGTGGACAGTGGAGCACTTGTGTTTCCACTTGGTCTCCTTGAATGCGGCGCTCACGCTCCCCATTGTCCCTACCACACACAGGTCATGGGCTAGATCGCTCCGTCTGTATATATCTACCTCTCTGCAGACCCAGAGATGTGACCCATTGTTAGGGACAGATGCTTGAGGAAGCACCTCCTCAACAATATACTCTGGAAGAAAACTCATGGATATAGTGCAGAAAAGGAGGGCTTCAATAGCTGAACACATTAGCAAATAATGTTATACTGTATGCCCCTTAGCTCTTCACAACATAAGCATATTTATGGAGGGTCTAAGAAGTCCAGTGCCAAAATAAAGACATGATTCACACAGCAGTCTCCAAACTTTCCCAATATTCTTATATTCCCCCAACACTCTTATTAACATCTTTACAGTGTAAGACATAATGCTTTGGGACAAACCCATGCATCTATTCAAGAAATATTCATAAGGCAATTAATTTTGGCGGGTGATGGCAGAGACCTACTTGATTCTAGACTGTCACAAATGTAGGCACGTATAGCATGAGAATAGTACTATGTGAATGTTCAAGATTCGACTTCATGTTTAAGAACTTAGTCTTCAAGAATAACCCACCACAACTAAGAATTATGGTAGGGAAATGCATCCATTAATAAGAGACTTCACTATCTGAAACCTTTTGCCTCCTATAACCCACACCCCAGCATGACTTCGTTTATGGGAAGGGCATTTAAAGGGCTCTGTCAGTATAAGGTAATATTTACTGTTAACCCTAAACACGATGCTTAAAAACTGTACAATTGCCCAACATTCCTCAAAGATCCACTGTTAAATTTCAAGCTACATTATTAGTTTGCTTTTTAAAGCACAGCTACCTGGCACAGAAGCACTGTGCCTATCCAGAAATCACTTACCCAATTAACCTTATTTAAAAGACCAGGAAATTAAGATGATTCTTGTGCATATCCCAATGTCTCTAAGTTCTTGTATGCTACTCCTAGGAAGACATTCAGAATTCTACTCTGTACTCATTTTCTGTAAATATAAATAAATTTCTAACAAGTTGCTGTTCTAATTTCCCATTTACTAAATAAGAATACTAGTCATAAAAGCAGTAACAAAACATTGTGGGGTTTGGGAGAGTAAAGACAACAATTAAAACACTAAAATAACAAATGTAGCCTAGAGAGACCTCATTCTCACTGGCGATAGAGAGCAGGGAGCATGTTTGGAGACAAGTCCCTGGACGACGGTTTAGACTAAGTGTTCCGAATAGCACAAAGACCCAGACCCACAGGGTCCGATGCAGTAGCCCTGCCACACAGGGCTCCTGAGCCCCTGAAATGTGGTCGGTCGGACTGAGACGTGCTATAAGTGGAAAATACAAATTAGACTTAGTAAAACAAACAAATCTCATTAATCATTACTACATTTTTATTACATGTTTAAAAACTTACTAGATCTATTATTACATTAATTTCACCTTAAATTTGTTTAAATGTGGCTACCAAAGAGTTAAAATTACATATGTGGTTCACACTGTATTTCTGTTGAACAGTATTAGGCCAGACACTTGAATAAGCATGATTCGTTCAGGAAACAGTAAGCAAACCAACGTAGCTCAGGTAGAGATATACACAGGAAGATACAGGAGATGAGGCGCTCTTGGCTGCTTAGATTTCCTGTACGAGAAAAAAGCTACGGACGAGTTTTAAGCAAGAAAATGAGTGAAAGAAATTTGGTTTTTAAAAAGATTGCTCTGAAAGCACAGAAGATGAAATGGAAGAAAATTATGCACATGGGAAACAGGAAACATGAGTCAAGGCCCAAGAAGATGGAGGCCTTATGAAATTAAGATCAAGCTACCAGAATTATAAGAAAGCTTCTACCATCAGACAGTGACACACCACAGAAGTGTCAGCTGACAGGAGAAACAGATTCCAAAGCCCCCGAAGAAGTCTGGAGCCTCTTTTCATATGAAAACAGTCTAAAATTTCTCCAAAGCCCCAGAGGAAATAGCTGTATCTCATCAAAGTAGACTTGGGCATACACCAGCACTGTGCCTGTGGCATGCAGAACGACAGAGGAACTGTGTTCCTAACTCATTAATTTTACTCAAAGGTAAGGGTTGAGGGGACACTGTCAAAGAACTCAGTATTAGAGTTTTTAAATTCTAAGACATACTTCTCTCCACTTTGACTTTTTAAAATCCACAGAGCAGCTTTCAATCAACATTCGCACTTAACAGTGAGTTTTACTGAAAGTGCAAATAGACTTGAGGGCCCAGTAAGTCTGAGAACAGGGGGACCAGAGGGAGCACGGAGTGCAGAAGATGACAACCAGGAGGAGGAGCGGACACACACTGTCTGCTAAGTCACGGCGAAGACGTGGACTTTGAGGAGGGAGTGAGTGGCTGTGTCAAACGCAGCCGACAGGCGAAGTGAGATAAAGGTCAGGAAATGACCTGGAGGGTTGGCTGCGTGTAGAAACGAGAATGCAAGCGTGTCCTAGACCAGTGACTGGAGGAGACCTCCAGACAGAAAGGAGAAGCCACAGTGGTGATGCTCCTTCACTCAGGACGCACTCACTTCAGCGAACGAGCAACTTTAAATGGACTAGGAAAGTGAGCTCTCAACTAAGACCCAACCACTCACTGGGCGCCAATCCCCTGAAAGGACACCAAACACTCAACTAAGAAAAGAATTTAAGCCTGAAGAAAGAGTTAATACGACAATGAGGAAAGAGAATAGTATCATAAAATAAGAACGAATTATTAAACAAGGGTAATTGTGAAAAAGCATCACTTAGATTTCAGAAATGGATGATATAATGATTAAGTTATAGAAATTTAAAAGATAAATAGACAATAGCAACAGGTCAAAAAAGGAAAATGAGTCAGTGAACCAGAAGACCCAATGGGAAATGCAGAGTGGGAACACAGGATGAAACAAATGTTTAGAGACTTATGGGCAGATCCAGAGACCCAAAATCTGAAGCGATAAGAGAAAAATGGTTGCAGTTTTCAAAAAATAACAAATTTCCCACACCTGAAGACAAATGGGATTCTTCAGCTTAGATTTCCAAGTGCCAAAATAAAACAAAATTTAGACAATCTGTGGTAAAACTTCCCAACATCAAGGATAAAAAATGAAACAGAAACAAAGCAAAACACAACTCATCACTAATGAGGAGAAAACAGACCATTTGACATGGGAGAAGAGCTTACAGGAGCCCAGACTTCTCCTCACCAGTGCTGGGTGCCAGGGGGTAATGCAATGACTTTCTCAAGTGCTACAGGGAAGAGTGTAGACGGGTCACTTTATATACAAATAGATAATTAATTTAAGGGTTAATATAAAGCATTTTGAACATACAAGGACTTATGTCCCAGACTCTCGCTGCTAGACATACTTATTTTATCAAGAAAATAAATAAAATAAATTCAGAGTAATAAAATCCAAGTAGCAGCATGGGAAAAATAAATGAATAAATAAATAAAACCAGTAAAATGTATTGAAAAACCAAAAGTGGCAAATATAAAACACTTAATCACTAGTTTCCTGTGTTTACTCACAATCCAGAGCTAAAATTCCCTCAGCAGTGACGTGAGCAATGGGGAAAAGGGAAGACGACTTGTACTCTATTACAAATACTCAATTTATACAGTGAAGTACCCGTCACAGAATCCTATCCAGATAACATTTGCTGGCCTTTAATGAAACCTTAGAATCTGATCTTTAAAACCCTCTTTGGCTTGTCTATACTTGGTAAGTCTTAAATCAAAAGTTGGTTACCAGCAACACCCACAGGCTATTGTTTGTTGTTATTATCTAAGAAACAACCCCTATATCTCATTCTTAATTTTCGTTAAAGATTTTTCACCTGGTCTCACCCACGTCCCTTCTACACAATCATTTTAAACCTCAGCAGTGCCCCTAGCGAGCGTCAGCAATGTGCGGGCCCTACAGGTGGCATTTGTACTAAAGTGGCCACCCGTGTCTTACCAGATAATAGCACAAGTGAAGTGTGCATCTAGGCTTCCTTCCATCTCTTTACATCTCAATCAGCTGTAAGCCAAATGGACAGTGAATTTAAATGTTCTTCTAGGAGCTGCTTTTAAGAAAGATACGCAGAGAGCTCTCTTTCAGATAAAAGAGTACACCATGATGCTATCAGAGTATTTCTCCCTTAGTCACCATCAATAGGACAACCTTTAAACAAAGACATGATTTCAGGTCATGGCAAAAAAATGCCTCTATCGTGCCTGTCTCCATTCAAAAGAACTATAAAGAAATCTTAACATAGTCAATGTTACAATCACAGTGCTTACTAAAACACTTAGTTTTATAAAACAAAACTAAGAATTCATATTTCTCTGTCTTCTTGCTTTTGAAATTTATGTAACAGGAAGATAACCTGAGTGGTATCAAATTCAGGTCTACATCAGGAGCCACTAAGAACAATACAATTTATTAAATTACACTTTATTTTTCCTAAAACCTAACATGTCCTGTTGTGTAGCATTTTGCTTTTATCTCAGTTACTATGTTTGCTTTAAAATGACAAGTATAATGATATGATCTTAAATGGTCTCAAGCTAGTAATTGTTTACATACTACTATTTTGAAAATACTTCAAAACATGAAATATTTTCAAATAATTACTTCTCACGAGTATTTTCTCCATATTATTTCACTGCTTAAAAATTACCCAGTTTTCGTAAAATACAATTTATGTGATGGTACCATATCAGTGAAATATGTATATGTAAACATAGCTCAGTGCATCAACCGTTTAAGGAAATGAGGTAACACAAACATCCAAGAGCACATTAAGGAGTATGATCTCAGAAAGTGCAGCAACAGCTATAACCCAATGATGACTCAATGATGTCTTAATTAAGACAGTGCACTTCAAATGCGTTGTATTCTAAGTCTACAGATTATGGTGAAGGTATTTTACAAACCTTCTTAGAGGCATATTAGAATATTTTAGAGATTCCTTTAATTGAAAAACAAAATGGCCATGAGACTCAGCTTTATAGATTGCTTTGTAGTTCTTATTTTCGAAGTGAAGAAAAAAAAACAGCACAATAGAGATACTTACAATTCAGAACAGAACTTAAATATAATAACCAGATTATATCAATCTCAAAGAAAGTAACAGCAATGACTTACTTTGGAGGCCCAGGGCTGAAGACAATTGGCGTAACAGCGAACAAGAAAAGCCATTTCCTGGGCTGGAAAGGGTAGTTTCCTTTTCAAACCAGAGCCACACCGATGAGTATGTTGATAAAATCCTGTTAAGTTTCTTTTTACAAATCATACACTATTTGCAGTGTTTATATATAGATAGATAGATATAAAGGCAGCTTCTCCAAATTCCTTTCAAACTGAAATCAGGAGCTTTCAGCAGCTTTTAGTATTGTTCTAAAAACTGCAACACTTTTCATCAAAACGTTCACATTTGACAAGCAAATCACAGCAAATCAAGATGCTTCTATTTCTGGCTCAGAACAGACAGACACACACATGCTTCCTCAGGCACCTGGCACAGACATGCAGTGGTAACACAGCAGACAGTAATGAGTCAGTGAAAACACGCAAGGCAACGTGCACCAAATCTGGGTTCCTGGGTGCTGAGGGACCCTTCCCTCTGTAGCACAGCTTGGTCTTTTCTTCAACTCATTTCATTCTGTAGAGCAAGCGCTGCAGTCGTTCTGCATCAGAAGAAAACCAGAGCACTGTATCCTTAAGATGAAAGTTTCTTCTTTTTAGTCTTAACCACCAGAGGTTTAAAAAAAAAATCAACCGTTGAGCAAATGGTAGTTAGAAGACATATGCTCTAACAGGTTTGTCCTGTAGCATGCCCGAGAATCCCCAAAATTAAAATTTTCCTCTTCACGTGCACTGTTCACAGCCCTGCAGTATTACTTCTTGTTCTAATGCATCACTAAGACAGTATTGTTGATCTAAGTCTGGCTTTCTGTTTGAAAATTTATATATAATATGGTACTAAAACACTACATCTTCTGCTAAAGCAAGACTATATGTTAGTGTCTTAATTCCTACTGCCCTTGCCTGTTTCACAGCAGCTCCCTGAGGAGGAGCTCCTATTGATTCTGTGCTCTGCAGTAAGATGAAATATCTAATAAGAAGGAAAGAGAGTGGGAGGAGAATGGAGCTAAAAGGATGACATCACCTGTATAGAAAGCCTTCAGAAACTGCATTAGATCAATTGGCTACTGTATCTGCAGATGTAGCCCATAGAGCAATTTATTAAAAAAACACACTCTCACACCCTTCTGTGAGACATGTCAGCAAGCTAAATTCTATCAGGGAAAAAACTGGCGTAAGCACCTCTACTTCAGTTTTAAAAATCCATTTTGATTTTTAATTCTGTGCATTGATACACAGCTTTCTTTGGGAAGCCATATTTCCTAATATTATTATTCAAATTGTATACAGTACTGTCCCCCCAAGGGAAAAGAATTAGCTCTGGTAAGAAGATACTCTCGCATTGCAAATACATAAGGCAGCCTAGTTCTCAGAAGCCACACACGTCTTTGAAACACTCCTAATTCTGGGCTTTCTGCTTACAAAACTTCCTATTTATCAAACAGCTGATCTGAAAGGTATAACCACCTTTAGGACCACTCTAAATTAACATTAAAAATATCAAAACGAAGAACTAAGATTTATATGTAAATAGTAAATTTAAATGGAAACAACAGAATTTCACTTTGCAAAGGAAAGCTGAAAAACAAAATCGCAGGCACAACAGCCCACTTACAGCATGCACCAAATCCTCTGAGGAAGAACAATCTATGCAGTTTGATACTTTGTACAGCCCGATGCTCAATTCCTAGAAAGAGACAGGAAGCCACTAAAACTCAGCAGGAATCAGAGAAGAAAATGATAAAAGCCTGCCTCCAAACTGAGCTTGGACTACAAGGAAATCTCATTTTTTTCTATGAAGCTACATTAAAAATCCTTTAATTTTGCCACACCCTCTCCAGTCTGAAAATACAAGTCCTCTAGTACCCACCCTTATTCTTCATGCTTCCAGCCACAAGGCATCTACTGCAGCTACTCCCATGAAGAATTTGCACTTACGGCTGTACTGGTGCCTCCCACTGGTCAGAGGAAGACATAATTTCCAAGGGCAAAATACAGTTAGTGCACCTCCAGGCAGCAGAGTTACGGGAATAACAATCAACAAACACAGCAGAATAACAGAACTATTTTGCTTTATTAACCTAACACTCCTTTGGGGGGGGGGGGGGAAAGGTTTGCAACATAGGAGGAGAAATCATTACCTGACTATTACAAAGGACTCCACTGACTGTCATAGAAAGAAACATCTTGTTTTTTGTGGGGAAAAAAAAGTTCTTCAGTGCCCTTGGGCAAAATATGAGTCACTTTCTGAACAACATGATGGTGACATCTGAATTATGCTGCTACTTACACGACTGTAATTTACTTTAGTAAAACTAAGTTTTACTCTGAACAAAGACAAGTCATGCTTTCAAAATATGTGATCATTTATAAATTTGCTTTCCATAAAACAAGAATTACTTGTTTTCTGTGAAAATTTCAAGACTACCCCAAATTTGCATTTATGCATAAAACTAAGTCTCACAAATACAAATAAGCATGACTCCAGTTTCTAAAAGTAAAAAAAACATGGAAAATATGGACAGGTTAATTTTCAAGGACCAATGTATTTTTTTTAACTTAATTTAAAAAAACTACAATGAGTTGGAATATCAGCAAAATGTTAGGCATTCCAGAATAAATTAACTGAAATCTAATTTTAATTATTCAGTTTTGTAAAATGAGTAGGCACTTCGTAAGTAATGAAGCCAAACATTTCCTAAAAATAAATTTCTAAAAGACAAGCATTTTGTACATAAACGTTAATGATGTGACTCAAAAACATTTCCATTTCAATGCCAGACAATATTCATGTACAGTACCAAGAGGATAAATGACAACCAAATCAAAAAGCAAAACCCTAATGGGCACCTCTCCCGCTCTTTAGAAATCATGTTGGCAGCACACAAAGGAGGACCTCAAGCTGAGCAAGGAAGACAGCCTTCTCCTGGCTGCTTGCAAAACTGATCCCCGGCTGAAATGCCATCCACTAAGGCCATGTGAGAACTAGTAGTAAACACCTACTCAATAAAGGAACAACTCTCTTTTCCTTTATTTTGGCCTGTAAGTGAGAATGACATCATCCTTTTCCTTGTTCCACCAATCATCTCAGTATCTGCCGTTCTAGGAACTGTAAGGTGAGTCTGGCACGCCAATCTCCCTGGGCAGCACTGCTGTGAAAGAAAGAGACAGGCTCCGTTCTATATTCAACCTACTACCCCTCCCAAAATACACTACACCACACTCTTTCTCCAGAAATATCAACTTAACCTTTTAATTACTGAAGGAAGAAATAAACATCTTTTGAGAAGAACAGTCAGTCATTTATCAAATAACTAAAAATACATGATTCGGTGAATAAACAATTTTCACTTCCATCGCTTTTAAAATTCTATCTCGATCTCTTTCCATGATCCTACCAATTCGAAGGAAGTGACTGCAGCAGAGGAGCACACCCTCCCAGGCCTGCACGCTGACCATTGGAGAGCACATTCTCCCCAGCCCCAAAGACACATTTCTCCTGCAATGGGAAGTGCATGATGCTAAGCCACACTGATGAAATCTTTAACTTTCAAAAGGTTTTTCACACTACTGCAAAATAAAGCAATCAATGCATGTTGGCTTTGCAAAGTTTCAAACCATTCCAAGATATTTTTATAAAAAAGTAAATGCTATATAGTTGACAAAAATTTTATGGTAACTGTAAAAATTATTTCCAAATGAAAATACAGAGTAAAACATTTGAAATCATACTACAGAGAAAGCCAAAAATGAGACTCTGATAGTTACTAAACAATAAATATTCCTTTTATTTCAGTAAATAGCCACACTGAAAAGAAGGGGAAAGTGGTCATCATGGATAAAAGTTAGTTATCAGAAGATACACACTCCGAACAGCATGAAAACCGAAAACCGACAGTAAACAGACCCAGGCGGATAGTGGCCTCAGCACAGCCGCAGTTTCGTACCCTGGCCCCGTGAGACAGATCACAATTTAGAGAAGCCAGACCAAAGCAGGGGAGGAGCAAAAGAAAAATTACACGGTTTTTCCAAATAAAATAAATAGGCCACTCACTTATGTATTTTGTCTTTCAAGTATGAACTGTTAAATGAACTGATTTATATAGTAAAAATACTTGAATCCTTTTGAAAAAATGAATGAATGACACTTGACCATAATGTCGTAGGTAACATACAAGCTCTTACAAAGGATTACAGCGAGCTTTCCACCCCTCCCCACCCCACCTCCCTTGGTTAACTTGAACATATGAAATGAATCTTTGTACTTAGCAGAATATGGTTAACTCTAATTACGGGTGTCCCTTAGGAATTCCTGCTTTTAAACTGCATCCTATCTATTCCTTAGCCCTTCTGAAGGAGGGAAGCCAGAGTACCAACACTCTCCCTCCCTTTCTTCTGTAAAGAACAGTGGCTTCAGCACACTGCCACCCTGTCCACTGAATGATCAGCACCATGTTGCTGAGAACCCTGTCACAGCCACCAGCAGGACACATATGCACTATGAAATATGATTCATCCTCAGGGAGTGGTCGAGGGGAAAAAAGCAAAGAGGGAGAGGGAAGCCTTCACCATCCACTAAGGTGATGTAAGCTTCTATAATTAGAATCAGTGAAACTAAAGGAACAATAAACGGCACCACCGTGCTTCTATTTTCCCCAGCACTGTGCAGTTATCTCAAGCATTGTTCATTCGCTCACATGCACACATAGACTATGCAAACCTAATGGAAAGTTTTAACACAGCGTATGATTTTCTTCAATAAATAAGATCTGTCCAGTAATTAAAATAGAGCTATATATAAACATGACTGGAAAAAGAAATCTCATTTAAAAAATTAGGTAACTGAAAATATTGTTTGTCTGTAAATTCTGAATATATGAGAGATTACCTTTATGTCATTTCTCTGATTTTAAATATTGCATTTTCTAATACTAGGAAAGTCAAACGCAGAACACAGCTTAGCTGTTGAACAGAGAACAAATCAAACTAAAAGGCAGTAACAATCAGCATTAATCTGTTTGCTGCGCCTGAGCAGTTATCCCCCTTTCAACCAGAACGCTCTCGCCAATCACTATCGTAGAGCACTGGTGTGCACTAGTATCAGAGCTGCTGCAGGCAGTTTTCAGAAGAGCTGTCTTTAGCAACTACTGTGTAAAGTGTTTCAAGTATGATAAAAATCTTCCTGATTCCAGTTCCCTGGGCAGATCCGTATGAATCGGCATCACCTTTACAGCAGGGAGGGCTGATCCAAACAACCAGAGAAGCATGTCTGGCCCTCCTCCTTCTAATACTCCTATAATTCATATAGGGTAAATGATCAAACAACTTTAAATAATGACTACTTGGAAGTTAGCAATACTTACATAGGCCTTAAAAATAATTTTCATACCCTTAACCCAGTAACTAAACTTCTATGCATCAATCCTAAGGAAAAAAAACAATCATATACAGATTTAATCATACAAGTTATTTGTAACAGGAGAAAAGTAGGAAGCTGCATGAATACTTTGCTACACTGATGCTAATATTAAAAATAATGTTTAGGGAAAAATTTAATTGTATGAGAAGTGGAAAGTCAGGATATATAACTAATTATTTAACATTATCTAAATTAGTAACAACATTTGAATTAATCATGATACATTTAAAAATCATTAGCAACACTAGCTGTCTCTGGTTTTGAGAATTACAGCAAATTTCCTTCCTAATATTCTTCTGTATGTTTTTACATTTCTATAATAAGCATTTTGTTTCACAATTGAAAAAAAATCTTTTGCAGGCTGGCATGTGTCCCACGTAGTCTGATTACAATGCCACCCGGTGCTTGTTCTCCGTCTGTGTAAACTAGGTAAAAGAACCTCCTATCTACATTCTACATGCTTCCCAGGAGACAAAGGAGGAACAGAATTCTCCCAGGAGATGTTAGACACTCACAAATAAAAAAAGAAAAGGCCTCACTGGTCTTAAGGTTGGAAGCACCATAAAGAACAGACCCGTCCGGAGCGCTCTGGGTGGTCCACAGGGTGAGAGGGGAATTGACCCTGAAAAGCCGCAGGCTCTCTGAGGTGGGACTCCCAACTGCTCAGTAGCTGTCCAGTCAGCACTCACTGCCTTACACGTGAGTAAGGTTAGCAAAGGCTCCAAGTACAAACTTCCTTACTTTAGAAGTGAAGGAAGATTGTTTATTCACTCAAACTTTCATTCTACAAATATTTACCAAACATGAAATATAACTGAAAATAATCAGGACCATCAGGTCCACAAATACAAAATAAAGTTCACGATGTTGCGTTTCTTCGACACTATGACTTACATACAGCCCAAACTTGAAATTCTGGTAACAGATGTAATAGGAGCGTTTGTCCTGCCTTCGCTTTGACTTGATGACTGTTTAAATTATTCCCTCACTGGTTCTCTGCCACAGTCCAAACATTTGTGTCCCCCTAATTCCTATGTTGGAATTCTAATCTTCAGGGTCACAGTAGAGCCTTGGGGAGGTGATTAGGTCATGAGGGCTCCGAGGCTGGGACTAGTGCCTGTATAGACCCGACCTCAGAGAGCTCCAGAGCCCTGTTCTACCGGGTGGACACAACAAGTTGGCAGTCTGTACATTAACAAAACAAAACAAAACAAAACGCCCCAACTTATCATCTAGTTCCTGCCCAGGCATAACGCAAGGACTGAGGGTCTTACATATTCCTTAAAATGGCAAGTTAGCTCTTGAGAAAGAAAAACCCGTATCATCTGATTCCTAGTTAAATGTCTACTCAATCACATCAAACTGAGGCTCTGACTCTGATTAACCTGCCGTATCAAAGATCTGACTTATCGGCACCTAGTTTCTTTGGAAATCCAAATGGGTTGTTCTGGGACAAATGTTGGGATGCTGCTATGGTCTGAAGGGTTGCATCCCACCAAAGTCGTATCTGGGAACCCTAAGTCCCAACGTGATGGTATCAGGAGGTGCGGTATTTGGAAGGTGATCAGGTCACGAGGAAGAAGCCTGCATGATCAGGATTAGTGTCCTTATAAAAGAAGACCTCAGAGCTCCCTCGCCCCTTCCACCCTGTGAGGCGACAGCGAGAGGTCAGGAATCTACCTCCAGAATTGTGAGCAGTCAATCTGTGTTGTTTATAAGCCCCTGAGTCTGTGGTTCTGTTGTAGCAGTCTCAACAGAATTAAGCTATTCTCCATGAGGAGATCTCAGCAAACGTATGTTTCAACCCAAATCCTCTATTTTCTCGTGAGGAGGTTGGGAGGGGAGGATTCTATTTCTTATTGCAGGAATGACTTCATTAATAAGACACACATACAATCCACGAAAGAGGAACACATTTTGCTAAAAACCTCAAGGCATCACATCCATGGTCAAGTGAAGTATCTAGCCACTATTCAGTGCGCCAACATAAAGGTGGTTAAACGATCTGGTCCTCATAGTCATCTCTTGATTCAGCTGCACTGACAAATGTTATCTTAATCTTTCTAAATACGCTCTGAATCCAAACAAAACGTGGAACACTGAAGGGAGCAGGGAACATAAGGTGCAACTGAAGAAGCAGAAAAGAGAAAGAGCTCCCTGTTGCATTAGTAATTTGTGAGCCTGAAGTGAAACAGTAGATTTTAGAGTGTCACGCTATGCCTACTACCTGCTATACTACCCCAGAACAATAAACTACAGCAGTGATTTTAAACTTTCTCATCTCATGTCACACAAGTACCACCAAAATTCTGTGGGATACCCAAAAATGTATTTTTTCTGATCTGACAAAAAAAAATTCGTTCACACCAGATGGCCATTGTTGTGTTGGCTGTTGTCAATTTTTTTGAATCCTCACCCAAGGACATGTTCTCATTGTTTTTTAGAGAGAGGAAGGTGGGGCGGGGCGGGGAGAGGGAAGAGGAAAGGGAGATGGGGAGGGAGAAAGGACTGTAACTTCATAATGAAAGTATGCAAACACTAACGGAATTTTTTAGCCTTTGAAGAATGTCAAGATTTATATTTGAAACAATAATGTTTCTATAAAAATAACAGCATGAACATTGTCTGATAGTCCAGGGACTCATTTAAAGTTAAATAAAGGCATACTTGCTGCTTGACCTTGGTGAACTAAGATACTTCTCCTTACTGGTCCTGGCTTAGTTTTATCATTGAACTTTACATATATACCAATATTAAAAATTCAAGTCATTATATCTGAAAAACACTCACCATTGTAGGATATAAGATATTTAAAACACAATCAACTTTACATAAAAATGGACATTTAAGAAATTCTTAAATAAGTATTTTGTTTTCTGGTATCCTTAGAATAGAGCAGAATTATAAGAGCATACTTCAGTAGGTAATAAGTATAATATCCTATGGGTCCAATGAGATGTGTGTTCTATGGATAAGAATGTCAGGGAAGGCTTCTCCAAAGAGGTCATGGGTGAATGGAGTCTTGGAAGCTGAGCGGGACATTGGCAGGAGGACATGGTAGGAGGTCATTATGGATTAAAGGAGCAACTCACAAGTTAAAATTCAAACTGATTCATCAAAGAACAGAATCACCTTAAGTAAACAAGCCTGTAAGAATCTTCTAGGAAGAGAGAACAGGACCATAGGAAGGGACCCCCAACAAAATAATGAGGCCAGAAGGCTGAAAAGGTAGACTGGGGCAAAATGAAGAAGAGATTTATGTACATATAAACTCAAAACTGCTCAAAATAAAAAATTCTACACATCTATTTATTTATAAATCAATACATGTATTATCCCCCAAAAGTATTTTGGGTTCATTATCCTCAGAAATTTAAAATGATAATCCTCAGAAACTTCAAATGATACTTTTCAATGAAAAAAATTCCGAATCTCTTAAAATAAAAAATCTGCTCCTACAATGAAAGCTGGCTGGGAGAGTGTAAATGTTGCTATCCCAACTGTTATAGAAAGAATGGCAGTGAACACTAAAGCAAATGAATGACAGGAGGAACTGGGAGGAGGGCACTGGACAGGAAGAATCTGAATATTATTGAATGACTACACTGTGGGTGTACACATATGAGGGGGATCGCCCCAAATTCCCATACGTTATTTATGAAAAATTGTGTATTTATTCTTACATGTTTAAACTTCAAAATACTCTCATCTCAAAATACTCTCCATTTCATCCAATACACCTACTGAGATGTTTTTTCCACTGCTCAGTTTAAGAACTCATCAATTTTGATGTCTTTTAGTGCTTCTGCCAGTTTTTCTTTCACCTCTTCCACATCAGCAAAGCGTTTCCCTTTGAGGACTTTTTTCATCCAGGTAAACAAAAAAAAAGTCGCTGAGGGCAAGATTGGGTAAATAGGGAGGGTGGGGCACAGGGTTCATGCCATTTTTGGTCAAAAACTGCTGAACTGTCAGTGCAGTGTGAGCTGGTGCACTCATAAATCACCTGTCATGAAATGGCAAATATGGCAAGAGTCTTCAAAAAAAACTCATGGGGACTTCCAGTCAAGATGGTGGCATACGCAGACATGGCTTGTCTCTTTGCACAACCACATCAAAATTATAAACAAAGTATAGAACAACCATGACTCAGAACCATCAGAAATCGAGTTGCATGGAAGTCTGACAACTACAGAATTAAAGAAACCACATCCATCCAGTCTGGTAGGTGGGGCGCAGACACGTAAATGGCTGGTCCCTTACTCACATATGGTGGATAAAAATTCAGGAGTGATATATTGGGAGCAAGGAGTTCCAGCACCACACCAGGCGCCTCAGCCCAGGGGTCCAGTGCCAGGAAGATGAGTCCCCACAACTTCTGGCTGCAAAAACCAGTGGTGACTGAGTTGGTGGAAGAAACTTCTAGAGCCCCAAGCAGTTCCTCTTAAAGAACCCACAGATGGATTTACCTACTCAGACTCACTCCCTCTCAGCTCCAGCACTGGAGTAGCATCTTGAAAGGCACCACTGGCATACTGGGAGAGACCGAAGTGTCTGGCATCAAGGCAGTGGCTGCTGTCCCTTTTCTAAACCCTCCCCACACAGAATCAGCAAGCTGGTGCCATACCTGAGACTCCATCAACCTGGATAACACTGTTTGACCCACCTTGGAGATCTCCAGAGACTCTGCCCCACCAAACTTACTGGGCCCACCAAAGTTGCTTTTCCATATGAATGGCTGGTCTTGGCTCCTAAATCCTATCAAACAAGCAACAGCTGGCTTCAGTGAGCCCTAGCAGCAGCCAGATTAGCTTCACAGACTGCCTTCCCCTGGGAATCTCCAAGCCCAGCACAAGTAGCAGCCATTTCAGATTGCTTTAGAGCTCAGGCAGGATGCCCTGGGCAAAACACAGGTCAGGACTGAACTTGGCTTGCATCACCTGGGAACCCCAGGGCCAGTGTGCACAGCTGTACACAGCTGTAGACCACATAGGAGTACTACCACCCTGCCCCTGCACAGCTGATCCTCCATGGAGGGCAGAGGTTGGTGGTAATTGGTCACAGGCAGTCCTTGCAGCTGACTGGCCTGGGTAAATCCCTCCCATTACCTGCCAAGAGCAACCAAGGCTCATCTACAAGAGGAGGGTGTAAAACAACGAATCAGAGCAACAAGAAAAAAGAATCTAAAAAAATGAGGATAGTATAAGCAGCCTCTAGGACAACTTCAAGAGATCCAACATTGGCATCATAGGGGTGCCAGAAGGAGAAGAGAAAGAGCAAGAAATTGGAAATCTATTTGAAAAAACAATGAAAAACTTCCCTAATTTGGTGAGGGAAATAGATATGCAAGTGTAGGCAGCACAGAGTCCTAAACAAGATGGATGCAAAGAGGCCCACTCCACTATTTTTATATTAAAATATAATAAAAACACACATCATTATTAAAATGCCAAAGGTTAAAGATAGAGAGAGAATTTTAAAAGCAGCAAGAGAAAAGAAGTCAGTTACCTACAGGGGAGTTCTCATAAGACTGTCAGCTGATTTCTCAAGGGAAACTTTGCAGGCCAGAAGAGATTGGCAAGAAATATTCAAAGTCATGAAATGCAGGGACCTACAGCCAAGATTGCTCTACCCAACAAAGATATCATTTAGAATCAGGGCACATAAAGAGCTTCCCTGACAAGAAAAAAAACCAAAGGAGTTCATCACCACCAAGGGACTTATTTAAGAAAAAGATTAAAACTATGAACAATAAAATGGCAAAAAACCCAAATCTATCAACAATTGGATATAAAAAAATAAACTAAGCAAGCAAGAACAGAGACAGAATCATGGATATAGAGAGCATTTTGATGGTTGCCAGATGTGAAGGGTGTGTGGGGAAATCAGTGAGGAGGTGAGGGGACGAAGAAGCACAAATGCGTGGTTACAGAACAGCCCTGGGGATGTACAGTACAGCACAGGAAATGGAGCAGCCGAATAACTTATATGCATGACCCATGGACATAAACAATGGTGTGGGGATTGCCTGAGGGAGTGGGGTGTACTGGGTAGAGGAGTGGCAATGGGGAAAAAATCAGGACAACTGTAATAGCATAATCAATAAAGTATAACAAAAAATTTACTGAAGCCAAACAGCCTCTCACAACAACCAGCTGGCATACAGAAACAAATGGGTTCATAGGACACTTACCTGGGTGGGAAGCCTGTACTACAAGGGCCCACCCTCCAGAAGATAATTCTGGTTTTTTTGGTCCTCCCTTGTATGTTCCGAGTAATTCAGTAAGATAGGCAGACTCAACACTACCATCCTCATTTTTAGGTGTAAAGCAACCAAAGCACAAAGGTTTCGTTGAAAAATCACAATCATATATTTAATGAAGGAAGGATTCAAGAAAGATAGCTCATCTGCATACCAGACCAGCGATTTTCAACCAGTTTGCGCAAAATTTTTTTATGACTATTATTTTATTTTTATTTTTTAATTCTCACTCAAGGACATACTTACTGATTTTTAGAGAGAGGTGAAGGAACTGAAAGAGGGAGGGAGAGAAATACCAACTGGTAGCCTCTTGTACATGCCCCAACTGGGGTCCCAACCCACAACATAGGCATGTGTCCTTACTGGGAATCGAACCCATAGCCTTTTGCTTTGTGGGACAATACTCCAACCAACCAAACCACACTAGCCAGGGTATGCAAGAATTTGTAAAATATTCAATTCCTTACTATTTAGTCATGTGCACTGACCTCTTTTCACTTAAGAGTTTCAAATAAAAATAATGACAACAGAAAACACAAGAATAATGGTTCAGTGTGAATGGCCTGTCTTGAACAATGAATACAGAGAACATGTAACAGAGTTGCATCTTACTGGTCACGTTCATAATAACATTGTATCTGACTGATTAATTCTTGGTGCCAGAAATCCTTACCTAGAAGTATAGGCACTTAATTTTTTAAAAAGTCACTCTGGAGCAAAGGGTAAGTACCTATCTTGCTGTGTATAAAATACATTTTTTTGCCCAAACTCTTGAGGGAAAAATAAGTATGTGCATTATATATGGATAGTGCCTGAAACATCTTGCTGTTTTTTGTAGTTATCTGTTACATAAAATTTCTTGTACCATAATATGTTAAAAAATAAATGCTAAAATTCCTTTATGATACAAAAACACAAGTATCTAAATATAAATAAATAAAAACTTAAAATGAAAAGATATTTTTCCCCAAAACTTTGGGCCAAAATTGTGGGTGTGCATATACGCAAGAGCACATTATACTCAGCAAAATATGGTAATTACTATCATTATTATTTGTAAATCAAAATTATACCTGTTTTTGTCATCAGATCGGCAAAAAAATATATTTGTGTGTGTTCCACAGAATTTTAAATTAGTTTACATGTATCATGAAATGAAAAAGGTTGAAATCACCATACTAGACTATTTCTACCTGGCTTAATTACCCATCTTAGTCATCAAATATTGCTTCCAGTAACCGTTTTACTTTTTCTGAATATCAAATACCCCCTTGTGAATGAATGAAGCTCTGAAATCCCTGAGAAATTTGGAGGCATTTAAATGTGTAGCAAGCTCTGACAGCAATACCCAAAGGACTTTCAAAAATGTTATTACTATAACAGAGATGCTCTTTTTAACATTAAAAAAAAAAAAAACCTTTCCCATTAAAATTATGGTCCTCTTGTCCTGCCTGGGTGGCTTAGCTGGTTGTAGTGTTGTCCAGTGTACCAAAAGGTTCCAGGTGTGATTCCTGGTCAGGGCACACACCTGGTTGTGGGATTGATTCCTGGCTGAGAAGCATACGGGAGGTAACTCATGAATGTCTCTCTCTTCCCCAGCCTCCCTCCCTCTCTTTAAAATCAGTATACATATCCTCAGGTGCAAATTTAAATAAATACTACAGTTCTCATCTTTATGCAAAGCAATGTACCACAAAACTATGAAATTATTTTATAAGAATAAACTAACTTTTTCAATCATTCTAAGCATTCAGTTAGAAAATACATGCAAAATCCTTAATATTTATAAAACCTTGATGTAATGAACTAATAATTATGACAGAGAAAACAGCAGTGACAAAGGCTCTATACATCTGTAAGAATTTTGACCCTCAGCATGCTAGCAAGAAAAAGTTGATTATGGTTTGCAAATGAGAAAAGAAACTTTCAAATGATTCCTCCTGATCTTTCTCTTTGAACTGCTGCCAGCAGAATAAAAGAAAGAAACCTGTAAGTAGCCATAACACCAATTCTCTACTGGATGCTTCATTACTGGATGTTTAACTGATACTAATTAAGATTTTTTGGCTACATAGTAATCTTATCCAGACTATCTACCTAGGAATTGGCCAGATGCATAGGTTTTACATAACTGGTGAGATGAAGAATGAATTATATAAGTAAATGAAAACCTCTTGATACTGCATTTCTAAGGTGCCTGAAATATGTCTTGTTTAGGAAAAAAACCCTATTACTTCTAGAAATAACACATGCAAGTAACAGGACCAAAAAAATCCTTCTCTAACCCAGTCTCATGGTTAGTAACTCATTTTTATCTAAATTTGAATCAGTTTAGTTCCCCCTTCCCATGATCTGCCAAATTCCTGATGGTACTTAGTAGGATAACCCAAAACTTGCTATCTGAACCTTCGCATGCAGGTCTTTATTTAAAGTCATCAAATGGACAGGATCCCAAGCAGTGTGACCGACTATTGCTCTTCCTGGTCACTCAGGAAACCAGCACATCCCCAAGAGGACAACTTTCAGACACCAAAAAACACGGGAAGAGAACACTCAAGTGGAGACCAGAATAAGCCAGTAACCACAACACACACAAAATCTATACACTCTAACTCATACAAGGAGAACAAAATAGCACAGGGATATTTTAACTTAGCAATTCTACTCTTTCAGATTTTTTCTGAAGAAACCAAGATATGGGCATATATAACCACAAAGAGAAGACTTCCGGCCACAACGGAGGCACCTTGCCTCCTTGTACAACCAAAAGGACAACAAATACAAGAACAAAAAACCACCACAACTGCCAGAATATCAAACTGTATGGAAGCCGGACAACCAAGGAGTTAAAGAAGAAACATTCATCTAGATTGGCAGGAGGGGCGGAGACGGGCAGCTGGGGAGAAGAGGACACACAGCAAAGAGGTGGCTGGAGGACCGGGTGGGAACCAGCTGGCAGACTAGCCAGTCCCACATTTGCAGATAAACCAGGAGGAACAACTGGGGGGAGCAAGACAGACCACGCAACCCAGGGTTCCAGTGCGGGTAAATAAAGCCTCAAAACGTCTGACTGGAAAAACCTTTGGGAATTGTGGCAGTGGGAGAAACTCCCAGCCTCACAGGAGAGTCCGTTGGAGAGACTCACAGGGTTCTAGAACATACACAAAACCACCCACTGGGAATCAGCACCAGAAGGGTCCAATTTGCTTGTGGGGAGTGGGAGAAGTGACTGAAAGCCGGCAAGAACCCAGCGAATGGCATTTTCCCTCTCAGACCCTTTCCCCACATTGTGTCACAATGCAGCAAAGTGGGTTGCCCCATCCTAGGGGATACCTAAGGCTCCATCCCTTACAATGTAACAGGTGTGCCAAGACAAAAAAATATGGTCCAAATGAAAGAACAGATCAAAACTCCAAAAACAGAACTAAGCAATGAAGAGATAGCCAATCTATCAGATGCACAGTTCAAAACACTGGTAATCAGGATGCTCATAGAAATGGTTGAGTATGGTCACAAAATAGAGGAAGAAGTGAAGGCTATACAAAGTGAAATAAAAGCAAAATGTACATGGAACCAACAGTGATGGAAAGGAAACTGGGACTCAAATGAATGGTGTGGACCAGAAGGAAGGAAAAAACATTCAACCAGAACAGAATGAAGAAACAAGAATTCAAAAAAATGAGGAGAGGCTTAGGAACCTCTGGAACAACTTTAAACATTCCAACATCCAAATCATAGGGGTGCCAGAAGGAGAAGAGGAAGAGCAAGAAATTGAAAACTTATTTGAAAGAATAATGAAGGAGAACTTCCCCAATCTGGCAAAGGAAATAGACTTCCAGGAGTCCAGGAAGCCCAGAGAGTCCTAAAGAAGTTGGAACCAAGGAAGCACACACCAAGGCATATCATAATTACATTACCCAAGATTAAAGGTAAGGAAAGAATCTTAAAAGCATAAGAGAAAAGGAGACAGTTGCCTACAAAGGAGTTTCCATCAGACTATCAGCTGATTTCTCAAAAAAAGCTGGCAGGCAAGAAGGGGCTAGAAAAAAGTATTCCAAGTCACAAAAGGCAAAGACCTATATCCAAGATTACTCTATCCAGCAAAACTATCATTTAGAATGGAAGAGCAGATCAAGTGCTTCCCAGAGAAGGTCAAGTGATATGAGTTCATCATCACCAAGCCCTTATTACATGAAAGGATAAAGGGACTTATCTAAGAAAAAGAACATGATCAGAAATACGAACAGTAAAATGACAACAAACTCACAACTATCAACAACTAAACTTAAAAAACAAAAACAAACTAAGCAAACAACTAGAACAGGAATAGAATCACAGAAATGGAGATCTCACAGAGGGCTATCATCAGGGGGATGGGTGGGGAGAGAGAGGTAAAAGGTGCAGGGAATAAGAAGCATAAATGGTAGGTAGAAGATAGACAGGGGGAGGTTAAGAATAGTATGGGAAATGGAGAAGCCAAAGAACTCATATATATGACCCATGGACATGAACTAAGAAGGGGAATGTTGGAGGGAGAGGGGTACCGGGTAAGGGGGATAAAGGGGAGAAACAAATGGAACAACTGTAATAGCATAATCAATAAAATACATGAAAAAATATATAACCACAAAGAAATGTAAATTATCTAATATTGAAAACTGAATAAATTATGGCAATTTTTATAGTGGAATATCATGACATTCTTAAGACAATAGGTCCATAAATTGGTTGTGAAACTAAACAACTTTTAAATTTAGACATATTTAAAAAAGGCATATTATTTATGTAGTAAGGCAAAATATGTTGGCTTAAATTAATTAGTGATGGGGAAATTTAGTGTAAAAAACAAATTAAATAAGGACAGGAAAAGAACTTTGTATTATCTGGATGCAGATAGTTATTGTTTATCATCAGAAACAATGTACTGAATCAGTGAAATGACATAAATGTGACTAAATCCTTAGAGCTACCTTAAATTTAACACTTAGTCCGGTACAAACTACTCCCTTTATGAGATTCCTCTTTGTTCCTAACATGGAGTAAGTGAATGT
>VMDR010005657.1:0-50151 GCA_007922815.1 Macrotus californicus
GCATACCTACACACAAACCTACACACCTATATACAAAATCGGAAAGCAAGTCGATATTTGTTTCCAGTAGATGGCACTGCACATCAAGTCTTTATAAAGCCAACTATTCTTTGATCACAATAATAGTTATTTATTCTGTAGTGGTATTATCTATAGAGACTTATACAGTGGAAACAGAAAGGTTGGGGGTTTTTGAAGCTATAGCATAGCTGGATTGCACAGCATCCCAGCACCAATAGTTCTTTACATATCACAGTTGGGTATTTGTGAAGGGAGCAGGTGTGTATAGCAAAAATGTTGGCTTGTCTATACCTGAAACCCACTTTTTCACGTGAGATGTGTGTTGCCAGTTTCAATTTGTTTAGTCTGTTTTATATTATAAGTCCAATGGGAGCCTCTGTGCCGACGCACACTGCCAGACCCATTCACTGAGGCCAGTTAACGAACAGAGACAAAACTGATCCAGCGCCATAGACCACATCCCTGACCTGTGCTGTTTTATGTGCGCGTGTATGTGTTGGTCAATAAATACCCTTGGTCATAAGAATATAAATGGTTCCAGACAATTTCAGCTCATGACAAGAAAAAAAGCAAACAAACCATGACACATGCATAGTGACAGTGGATCTGGATCCAGCTTTGTAAAAAGAAATATATGTTTATAACATTTTTAAAAACCATTTCAAAGAGACATTATACGTGCTATAGACTAAAGCCTATTTAAGTTCTATTATGTGTATCAAAATACCTAGAAGAGTGTCTGGCACAGAAAAAGATACTAAATAAACCCTCCCTCCCCTTTCTTGTCTCCACTTGAGTGGTGGGATAAGGGCTGGATCACCGAGGGCCAGGCTCGGCTCTGCAGCTATGCACGAGACCTCTGCCATTTCACTTCCTGGACTCCGACTTCCTTGCCTCTCAAAAGGACTGGAAGCAAGGCTGCAAGATCTAAACTGTTCCACCTAATATAAAATAGGGTTCACAAGTGACATAAGTGATACTAGGCACCCTCAGGCTGGCAGAGAAAGAAGCCATCAATCAAAACTGGCACTTCCACAAGGAACCCATGTCCGCTCTTTAAAGAAATGTCACGGAGTCCAGACTTTTTACACTTCTTTACATGCCCTGGGCACTGTCATTTTTTCCCCCTTCTGTTGTCAAGGAAGCCTGAAACTCCTTCAAGTTGTGAGGAAGCAACAGTGGGTTCCCGAATTGCCTAGAAATGCAGGAGGAAGTGCTCTGACAGGTGACATCTTGGCGGACTTCTGCTCATCACCACACTCATTTAGTGCTCTTGACACGGCTAAGCAGTGATCTCAATTACCCCAGACTCCGCTCAGATTGACTGTCATAGATACTCTCGCCTCAGCCCCAACCACCTTTATGGGTGACTCAAATCCATACAGCAAATGCGAAAACACAACCGTCACCTGGACCAGGCAGAAATACGACTTGAACAACAGCCTCATGGCAGGGCCATAAGGCAGAGAAGGTCCTTCAGCTCTTCCCCTACAGATCTGTGTACTCCATTTCACCCCCTCTTTGTGACCCCAGAGTTAGCACTCTTGCTGTTTTAAATCGGCAGAGATGCATTAGAATGTTATGGAAAGCAATTTGTGGCTTGGGGGTTGGGTAGATTGATGAGCACTCTTTAGAGTTTGAAAGAACCTTACAGAACACCCACTCTAATCACTTCATTTTATCCATGAGAAAAGGGTGGCTTCGAGAGGTCACTTGACTTATCCAGATCACACAGAAATTAGTGATGAGGCAATGATGATGTCATTTGACTCCCAATATACATGCAAGTGCTTGAACTGGGAATAGGGGAAAGAATGAAAAAAATAAAGTAGGGTCTTAAGATTTCACTCTTAGTGACCTTACAAAGGTGATGGAAAACACTGTCTTACATGGCCTAAGAAACAATACCTTTAGGTTTTAAGCCTGTAGTACAGCTATCAGTTTTCAACCTTTTTCATCTCATGGCACACATAAACTAATTACTGAAATTCTGTGTCACAAGAAAAAAATATTTTTTGCCAACTGACAAGAACAGGTATAATTTTGATTGATTTACAAAAAATAATAATAGTAACCACCTACTTTTTGCTCCAAAGTGACTTTTAAAAAGTCACTTCTGGTACCTATACTTGTATATAAGCATTTCTGGTACCAAAAGTTAACCAATCAGATGCAATCTTATTATGCCACATGTCCAATAGAATGCAACTCTATTATATGACGTATATGTTAGTGGTTCAAGACAGGGCATTTACACCAGATGGCCATTGTTGTGTTGGCTGTTGTCATTTTTTTATCTGACCATCTGAAGGAAAAGAGATCAGTGTCCCTGACTAAATAGTCAGGTATTGCATGTTTTAAAAATTATTGCAGCACACTGGTTGAAAATCACTGCTCTAGTTTAAAAAAAAAAAAGATTGCACACATCCTTCAAATATTTGGTTATTTCAGGGGTGTTTTGGAAGATTTTTCCCCTTCTGTTTTTGTGTTAAGCAAGTTATGTCTAATATCTCATTAGGGATTTCCTCTATGAAGAAAGCATAAAGGCTCATCTTCATTAGGGCATTTCCTTTCCTCAGTGGGAAATAATAGGTTAAATATGGAGTAATTATGAGAAAGCTGACCAACATTTCTCTTGGCACGAAGATCACTGCACCAAGATTTAAGTAGCCATACATCTTTAACGTAAGTTCAGTAAATAATATGCACATAATGTTGACTCTTCTAAAATAATTTTTGTAAAGTGATACTTAGGAGCACACATAACACGAGAGAGAAACTTTTCAAGTTATTTTTTATTTCTAACTTGTTCTGTACCATCAGGCAAATAGAAATAGCATCTAAATATTTTCCAACTAACAAATATAATTTTAATATTTTATGTAATTTAGCCTCACTCATATGAAAGAATTCTAAAGTCCCTTTGAAGGCATAAGTTAGATGTGCAGGTTCATTTTAAAAGTGACAGAATTCATGGCTTCACCATTGTTTAGAAATGACATAACAGTGATCAAAAGCTTATTTTTACCAAGATCTTAAGTAAACATTAAACATGTATGGAGAAATCTTGTGTGTCAGTCATGAGATTTACATGGTTAAATTTCTCTGAGTTGGAATTTATTATGCCTCTTTTTCTTTGAAACATCCAGTTTTTACCAGGTCTTTATTCCTGACCAAAATTACTGTTTTTTTCTTTATCTTTAATTGATTTAGGGTGGATTCTACATCTGGATACCCATATCCCTAATGTGTCTGGTTCTGAAATAAGAACGAAAGTTGGAAGGTATTGGAGTGGGATGCAGGGGCCGCTGGAATTGCCCCAGGGAGCCTCCTAACCGATTTTCATTTGCCTCGTTGGTGACCTTGGGTGAAGGAGAATGGAGGGAGAATACAAAAAAAGAAAGCTAAGAAGCTTTTAAGAAGCCATGTTGAAAAAGCAATACAAAAGCAGAAGTTTGACGAACTTTGAGAAGTTTCAGGTCGACAACGTTAAGATTCTTTGTGATAACAGTTGTGTGTTCTCTGGCTTCCTGATTTCATGTCTTTATCTTAGTAGGTACCAAAAATCCAACTCCGCCACCCTTTTTTAGACACATGGACAAAGTTACACAGAGGTCTATGCACCAAAAACATACAGAAATTCAGTTACGTTGGAGGAATAAGAACATAATGTATACATCGTCATCAAGTTAAGGATTAGTGTTCTTTTTGCATTTTTTAAAAATTTTGATGAAATAGCATTCCGTGCATAATAATGACTTACAACCTGTAAACAAGCCTGGAGACGGCGCAATGGCTGGCTGCCTTCTTGTCGCCACAGCTTGTGGAGAGGGAATGCGAGTTCTTTAACTAGGAACCGCCCGGGAGTTCTACGGGATAGTGGGCACGAAGAGAGACCCTCTGTCCCCTCACGGGTTGAGGGAGGCTGCGAGTTCTGGATCGCACGTGGGAGGGGTGAAGACGGCGTCAGCCAGCAGGGTCACCGCCACGGCCGCGGGCGCAGCGTGGGCTCGGAGCGGGACTGGCTGGAGGATCCGCACTCAGAGCCTTTGGGCTGCCGCACTCCCGGCGCTTCCGCAGAGTTGGAGCTGGTGCCCCCGTCGAGGGGAACGGTGCGCGGGTTGGGTCTCCCGCGCTGCAAGCCCCTCTCCCTCCTCCCGGCCACACTGCGCGTTGAAGAAGCGAGAAGACGTGACTTGGGTGTATGAGACCCAGGGGTAGGTAGAGCCAAGGAGTCTCTGGAGTGCACGTGTTGGATTCCTCGGAGCCGCAGTTCGTCCGTCGCACTCACTTTGGAGCGGCCCCAGGACACGCACGGCTGCAGCTCGGGGCTGCGAGTGAGCGGGGCAACGTGCAGAGACGGAGTACGGTTGGTCCAAGAAGTCTCTGCCTTCGGTGGCCTTCAAGTTAGAGAGCTCGGAACGCTGGCACGGTATTTTCAAGAGGAGGGGACAGGGAAGCTGGGGGCGGGGAGCCTTCTGGGGCTAGAATTTGAACTGTGTGAGTTGCTTGATTTTTCTGGGTTTCAAGGTGGCACCTCGGATGGAGATGTGATGGGAAGGCGTTTTATACGCCGTAAAGTGCTCTCCAAGATACAAGGAAATACGATTTCCCCAGTGCGCGGGGTCTCACTGCCTCGGACGCCCGCCGAGGATCTCCGAGCTCTGCGATTCCTGCTGAGGATCAGTCCCCCGACATCGTGGCCTGGCGAGAGCCGTTTCCGGGCGCGTCCTTCCCGCAGCTCTCCTAGATCAGCCCGGGCCCCTACGTCGCGAAAAGAATACACGTGGCAGGACGCCCACTGGTCCTGTGCGTGGCCAGACTGCCTCGCTGATTCCATCCCTGGGTCCCTGCCCTGTTCGCAGCCCTTTCGAGCGTCCTCCTCTCGTCCGTGGATCTCACTTGCGGGGCCGGAGCTCCCGGGTCCGCGAGGACGTGTGGGGGTGGCGGGGCGCGGGAGGGTGGGAGGAGCTGCGAACGCACGGGTGGCCCGGGGGCCCCGCAGTCCTCTTGAAACTCCAGGGCCTGAGGAGGGGTACCGCGGGAGGGGTTCGCAGGAAAGAGGTGGACACAGAATTGGGAAACTCCGAGGAACTGCATCCCCTGTGGCAATAGAGCAAAAACCCTGAAGAAACGTATCCGTTTTCTCTTTCCCAGGGTAATAAATTACAGCCCCCAATCAGCATCTTCTCGATCTTCAGTACAGCGAAGCCTACCTTCGGAAGTTCTCGTTCCTGCCCACTTGGGCACCACCAGCTTTTCTGAACTGGGGATATTTCGTTCAGTCTCTGCCCAGCCATTTCGCTCTAGGCCTGGGGAGCCCCTCTTTGTCCTCCTCCCACGCCCGGGGCGAGAAGCCCGCGGACCGGCACAGGCCGGCGGTCATCCTGCCGGGCTCCCGGCTGCGCTGCCTTTTATTCTAACAGTTGCCGAGGACCACGATAACTCGGGCAGGGTTCTTTTCCTTCCCTACACTAGCTGACCTCTTTGGGCACCCAGGCCTGGTCATTGCCCCAGGAGACGCGGTGGCCACCCTTGTTAACTGCGTCCTGCCTAGCCCTGGCAGATCACAGCAGCGAGCTCGCCGGAGCAGCCCTAACTTAATTTTCTTCCCCTTGGGACACGTTTCCCTGGAAAATCTCTCCCTGGCACGCTCCTGCCATCTCTACGAGGGCAGGAAACATTTTAATCTCAATAGAAAAGACTCAATTTAAGTGCAGGGTTGGGCGCAGTGGGCGGGGCAAAGGTGGCTCCGAGTATTGATTTTCTCTCTGGTCCAAATGAGCCACCGGCGGATAAAGCGCAAGTTGCTGCCCTGGGTCGACCGAGGAATTGCAAATTGAGAAAACAAAGTGTGTAGTGAGATGCGGCATGTGCCCAGATTTTCCTGCAGATGGGTTTGCGGAAAAGCCTGTGATGTGAACTTTCTGTAGATTGTGTATGGAGGGAGCTCAAGGAAAGGAGGAAGGGGAGTGGGCCGGGGAGGGGGCCGTGCGAGCGTGAAATGTGCCTGTATGTGCGTGTGTGCTCAGGCTCGGGGCGGGGGAAGGAGTGGAGAACGTCCCGCAGGCTAATTGGTTTAAGACGTTCTGCAAGCGCTGGAAAAGGTCGTTGAAGGAGTTCGCTGCACACACACAAAATAATAATCTTAAAAAAGAGTGCCGGGCATGCGCACAGAGAGGATGCCATATTGGAATGAGGCTGTAGTGGGAGTCAGAGGACCCGAGCGGGCGCGCGAGGGAGGCGGCGGGCGGGGAGCGAGCGAGGCAGAGCGAGCGGGAGCCAGGCAGAGCCTGCGAGCGAGGCCGACGTCCTCGCGGGTGGCGCCCAGGGCCTTGGTCCACGCGGAGCGGAGGACGAACTTCACCAGGTAGGACACCGCGCCGTCTGCTGTCCCCACGCCCAGACCGCTCCGCCAGCAGACCTCCGACCCGCAGGTTGAGTGCGCCGGTCAGTTTTCTTTTCTTTTCTTTTTTTTTTCAGCTTAGGAAAAAAAGGGAGGCTCGAGCCGGCCGGGGGTGGGGGACTGGAGGAGGGGGTGCTGAGGGAGAGGAGCGAAAGAGAAAGGCAGGAGGAGAAAGCGACAGCACTTGAGCACAGCCCCAAACTACGCTCTGCGCTCCGGGTTGTCATTTTTGCTCCCTCTGTCCTCTTCCCCCTCGTCCCTCTGCTTTGAAAAGCCCGGCCTTCCGGGAGTCCGTCCGTAGTTGCGAAGTGCCCTCTTCCCCGGGTACAAGCTGTCCCCCTCCCGCCGCCCACCTTCCTCGTTTGCGCTCCTTTTAGCGACGCAGTCGCTCTTGCTACCCCGCGCTCCCCCGTCTGCTCCTCGCTGGGGTCTTTCTTTTTTGGGATGTGTGTGTTTTGGGGAGGGGAGATGGTGGGGTGAGGAACGGAGGCCAACCATCCAAGGGGGTGAAAAATCGGTGCACGGATACATGCGGAATCGCCCCCTTGGAAACACTTGCCTGTGCAGCTGACATGAAATTGTCAGGACTAGTTTCGGAGAGTGCTCCGGCACGGATGGTCTTTTTGTTCTTTTTTTTTTTTAAGTAATATATGTCACTTGGGCCTTTCCTGTTGTCTACGGTCAAATGACCTCCTTTCAAAATTACTAATCTAATCTGGCGTTGGAGTTATTTGTGTATGTGTGTGTGTGTGTGTGTGTGTGTGTAAAAAATCTGCCAAAAAAAAAAAAAAAAAAAAAAGCCCAACTGTAGGAACTGCTAGATACACTTAGGGATTTTGACCCGGGGTGGCAGAGGGCATTAAGACGGGAAAGAGAGAGCCTTGGGAGTGGAGTGGGGAGTGGTTGATTCGCGGTGGCGGACACATGTCCAGAGCCCGGTCTGTACTTGTATTTCCTTGGAAGCTCTACAACTGTGGGGAAGGAGTATTTAGAAACCGTGCCAGTTCCAATATGGCGGGCTAAGGTGGCTTTTAAAAACTGAAAATAAAGGTTCTGAAGTGGGAAAAAACCCCGCTGGAGTTGCCATCCCTTACTTTCGACTCTCTTTGCCTACTCCAGGAGCTGCTTTAGCGAATTAAGTGGGAAAAAGGAGAGGAAATAAGATGCCCTCGTTTTTTCCGTGGTTAAAATCTGCGTGTCCAGTCCATTGCTAGAGGGGAGAGGGGCGCCGCTGGCCGGGACTGGGGCGTCCAAGCACAACGGCTGTGTGCTTTTGGATCAGGGTACATACCTGTGTGTGCAGTTGAGGGGGCGGCGTGGGTGGCAAAGATATCCGCCCCAGCGTGTATACGCGTGCATCTTGGAACCAGACCCTGCCATGATTTGACGTGACAAACTGCTGACACGTGGTGCAAAATACATGAGGGCAGAAGGAATGATTTATTTCGGCTTTTTATGTGAGGAGTTCTCGCGCTAGCTTTCTCTCTCTGCATGCTGGATCCTGTGCGATAAACCGCGGAGTAGGTGAAGCGAGGAGGTGCTATTTAAAAGGACTTATTAAAAGGTCCAGGATATTGGGTGCAGTCGGGCTGCAGACGCCTGTGGGGTTTTGTGTGTGCATGCATGGGGGCTCGCTGCACTTAGCTGTGGCTCCTGCTACCCCTCGCGCCACGGTGGGGTGGGAGATGGACGGCCCGCAGCCGAAGCGTGGGGAGGGTGACAGTGGAACCGCAGAAAAGCGGGGACACTCGGACCTCCGCCAAAAGCACGTAGGGTCGAGGCGAAGAGTTGCTTTGGAGTTACGCTGTAAGGAAGGTGGGGGATGGGGAAAGCGTTCTGGGAAGAAAGTGTTTCCTGCCCAGGTCCTGCTCCTAGAAGGCTCGTTAGGAGACTGGCGTCCTCCCAGCTAACGGGCGGGGCTATCGGCTTGTGGTTTGAGTGGGTGGCAAGGTGCGGGGTAGGGAAGGCTGGCATCCGGGGTCAGGGAGGGTCTGGGACTGGAGTCTGGGGGCAAAGTCGGAGCCTGAAAAGGGAGCCCGAGGGAAAGCCAGCAAACACGAGCTCGCTTAGTTGTGGACAGGGGTCCCCAACAGGGGTCGCCAGTGGCCAGGACGCTGCAGCGGAGCGGAGGTTGCGCGGCTGTGGCAGCGAGAGAGACCCGGGGGACCGGGGCCATGCGGCCGCTGCTCACGGTTTCTGGGGACTGGGAGGCTTGTCCAGGGGACCTTCTCTGTGCTGGTGAACCTGATGGCACATCTGCCAAGTGCACCGAGACGGTTAGGTTTGTAGTTAACGCAGTAATGTGGTCTTTGGGCATTTGCAGGGGCCTGGGGAGGGCGGGGGTGAGGATCGATAGGATCCTCTCGTCCTTCCCACTTAGACGCCGTGCTGTCTGAGAAGCCTGTCGGTCGCGGTGTTCCGTGGGTGGGGGTCGGGAGTAAGCGTCCCTGGAATTGGAGACCCTGCGGCAGATTTTCCCTCTCACATGGGAGACGAGGATGAGCAATGGGCGACACTTCAGCTAAGACGCCTTCCGCCTCCCGGGGCGGAGCGCGCGGCGCGTCCACGGAGCTTCCAGTCTGCGCTACCGGTGCGTCCTCTTGGGGACAGCTCTCCCGTGGGTTTCGCCGAAGTGGAAACCAGGCTAAAATGGCTCTGTGCTTGTAAACTGCAGTTTCAGCCGGGAAGCCCTCCCCTCCTCCTCCTGACGTAGCCGTTGACAAGCGTACAATTCCTCCAGCGCCTCGGACCCCGCGATTTTGTACCGAGCTTTGCCGTGGGAGTGAACGTACAACAGATTACAAAGAGCATTCCACAGGATTTTCGTCGGGCCCAAGTTTCTCTTTATTGTGGGGAGGAGCAGGAGGAACCCGGCCGACCACCGCTCTGTATTCCGGGGCGGGGAGACTCGGGGCTCTCCGGCGGCCCGGGGCTGGGGACCTTTACGGTAAAAAACGGAGGGAAGTGCCCTGGGGACGCGGAGGGTGGCTGTGCGGGAGCGATCGCCACCCCAGGGGCGCCTGTCTTTGAAGGCATTTGTGGTGCGGAGACGATGCCAGGAAGCCCGGGGGACCACGATTCCCAAACTTCTGGAGACCTGCTTGCAGTTTCGCTTTCGGAATTTTCGGGATCTGTGGATTTGTGGAACTGGGTGGGATTCCGGGAAGGGCAGGGCGCCAAGGGCTGGTCGTTCCCCTTTCGGTGCGGTAGTCAGACTTCTCACCTACCCGGGCGTCCCCTGCTTTGCCTCTTTGGACCCTGTGGGTGCGTTCGAGGGTCTCGGGCTCCCGGCCTCACGCGTGGCCCCGGCTCCCGAGACCGTAGACCCTGCGCTGTGTTTTGTCGTTTGTCGGCTCCAGCGGCGCTGCCGCGGTGGATCTAAACCTATTGGTGGGAAACCGATTTCGACTAGGGTAGACCTTGCCTAAATCCGAATCCATCGCCACTGCCCCGCACTTTCTCTCCCCCCGCCCCCCTTGCACCATAGCCTAGGGACGTAGGAGACCGATTGGCGCGTCTATACCAAGCAAATGGATCCATGTTTTCCCAGGTCAGAGGAAACGTAAAAATAGACTTAATTTCTGCCTCTTTTCCTGGGGAGGCTGTAGGGGGTGGGGAGAGAGATTGAGCAGGTTAAGTGGGGGAGGGAAGAGGCCTTGGTGGTCAGAAGGAGTTGTTGGCCAGGCTTTCCTTTGAGATAGGAGATCTGCTACTTTCTCCCTGCTAAGCATTAAATTTGCACACACTCTACTTCCTCTCTTTCGTAAATAAATACTGTCTCAGATCTTTATCTAAGCTCATTGCTGGGACTAAGCTGCCTGCTTGAAAAAAGGTTGGGGTAGACAAGGACGCACACCCGTGCACACCGGAAACCCTCTCGTTCTCTACCAAAGCCTGTACTGGGCGCAGAATCCCTTCCCTGGCCAATGTAAACCACCGCCCAGTGGCAGGGCGTTTCAGCGGCCCCTACTCTAGAGAGGAGTGCCATCACCACCCTGTTTTGAAGCCTGTTGCTCCAGAAGTGACAGCTGAGTCCTGCTGAGTTGAGAACTAATTTCCCATTAGAATACTGGTACCTTAAACCTCAAAGAAGCTATCTTTCTGGGACACAAAGTTCAAATTTGAATAATGATGGGAGTCATTTGTGACAGAGGTTTTCCTCTTTATGTTTTCTTGCTGAAATTATGGACTAAATTTTAAAAAACCATGTTAGTTATAAACAACCAACTTCATGATTCTTGAGTTAATGAAAAGGATCTTGCATAAGTTCCCAAAGAAAGTGGAAAGACTTAGTGATCTCAGGATTCGCCTCTGCTGTCTGTTCCCTTTTGTCCCAGACCTTCCTTTGCTGTCCTGGAAGTATTGAACCATTTTATCAAGTCCCACTTCTGCCACTCTAGCAGAGGTGACATTTTCCACCTTTCTCTACATGTCAGTGTCTCCACAGGACTTGTCCATCCTGAGAAGAAATGTTGGGTGATGGGAACATTGCTCAGAGCAGTAGGTGGATGAAGGTTCCATTTAATTGATAACCGTGCTTTTGGGATTTAAGAAGCTTATGCAGGAAAATGCAGACTCATCAGGGCCTACACTTAAACCTAAAAGTTTTTGTCAAGATATAAATTAAAAGCATTTTTTTTGTCAATAATTTTAACAAACATTGTCTATTGTGGGATTTGAATTATCTCCAGTTCTCATATTCTGAGTTTGGATATTTCTTAGTATTTCACTATCTTGAATATTTGGATTTCACATAACAGTGTAGTGATCATAAAGAACCTATAAGAGGCTCTTGTACCAAAACGAAATCAGAATCTGAAATTCAAGACACGTTTTTTGTTTTTTCTAACTGTTCTACATCTATATCACCCTGGTAGCAACTGTTGGCACCAACAGGAATCCCCAATTTGGGGTACAGTTAAGAAGAAACTTTACTCGTAGCAAAACAGCTCAATTGTGATACAGTAAGGCTGTCTGTGGAACAGTTCACAGCCAGCTGTGAGGCGACCCTGGAGCCAGGACCCTCTCTGGCTAGACATCTCTGCTCTGCCCCTTGCTGGTCTAGTCTGCTTTGCTCCCAGTCCACAAGACGTCATTGGCGCTTCAGCTCAGCCTAAACTAGCTGTAGGTGGGAAGGGAAAGTGTGCAGAATCTTGGGGCAGCTGACTTATATAGACAGAAGTCCCTGACCCTGGTCCCTGATTGGTCCATTCTAATGCAAATGAGGACTCTAAATTCTCAGTGTTTGATTGGTACAAAAGGCACTGTTCTGATTGGTCAGAACAAAGCTGCTCTGATTGGTTGGTAAAGGAGCTGCTGAAGATAGAGCTGCACAGCTACCTGCTGGTTGAAATAGGATTCCCAGAACTCCTTTATAAGGGCTGGCTTAGGTGGAAGGAACACAGGGTAGACAGGCAGTACAGTGCAGAGGCAGGTAGTTCAGTGCAGCCTTCTTCCTGAAGTGCAGTTTATGTGAGAGGCTCCTGTGTAGAAATGGCTGCTGGACTCTTTACAAAATATATATGTATTTAGAGAAGAGAAGGGAAGGAGAAAGAGGAGGAGAGAAACATGATGTAAGAGAGAAACACCCATCTGTTGTCTGTTGTACTCACCCCAATTGGGAATGACCCTTTGCTTTTCAGGACAATGCTCAACCAACTGAGCCACACCCGTCAGGGCTGGGCTCTGTTTTTTAAAATTTGAGGCCAGTGAGCCACCAGGAGCCCTTCTTAGTAGATATCTTCTTTCTCAGGGTCCACACAACTTACTGTCCCCATTCTACAAATAAAAAAAAATTAGGGGAATTTGTCGCAACAAACAGAATGTCAACCTGTGCATTCAGTGTGGTGATCCAGGATTTAACAACTCTGTTTTGAAAGGAAGATTCCTGACGGAGGAAGAGAGAATACAGAATCAGCAGGCAGGGCTTCTGGTTTCAGAGATTGTTTCTGTCTAGCTGTGTGATGTTGGACCAATTGTGTTAGCTTTCTGAGCCTCATCTTCCTTATCTACAAAAGAAGTGCATTGTATTGGAATCGCACTCAAAGATCTCCATGCCTCTGTTGGGGAAAAAAATCAGTGATTTAACACATCTGTGCAGGCAAGGCCAGGTGATTCATCTTTTGGACTGATGTCTACAAAGTATAGTGAAAACACTACTTGCCTCCGTTTACACTGGATTGAGCTGGTATTTGTGAAGTGCTGGGTTGGAGTTCACTGTGCAGAAGTGCTGTTACTGTTAAGTGACTTCAGCTCCCCACAGGGTCATGTATTCACTCCCGCTCTGGAAAAGGTGAGGCACAGAGAAGACCGAGGCACACACGAGTGTGGCTTTCACAAACACCCCAGTCATGGCATGGGTTAGGTCAGCATGTCTGTGAATACAGACCGTGAAGAATACATGACTGAGTTTGCTCTAATATATCCTAGAAAGGCCTACTCCAAGTAGCCGTCTGTATTGTAGCATCCCCGGCAGGGTGAGCGAGTGGACCTCATCCGCTAGTGTTTGTGCTGTGGCTGGGTGACTGCAGCCTCCCAGTGACGCAGGGAGTAAAAGAATCCGGTCTGACCTTCTGCTTTCCACCCCCTCCTTACGTTGGGCCACTAGGCAGTATTTCCTCTCTTTGTGAGACTAAAAGTTTCCTGGGACAATTCATAAGAAAAAATGATCTTTTTGGCTAAACCAAGTGTTGGCTGTGATGAAGTTAGTGTAAGCAAGATGTTTATGGACAGGACCATATAATGTAAATACGGGAAGGTGGAGTCGATTTAGAGCGTGCAGTGTAGCAAGGGATGTTGTATGATTTATACAAAGTTACCAAATAAAATTCTTAAGGACTGGCTTTGAATACCAGTTCAGCAGTGTTCTGATTAGAAGATGCTGCCATCATACTCCCCATCTGGTGAGCTGGTAGTGAATTTCAGTGTGGTAATAGTTCACCATACGTTGAGAGTTAGGGTCCCTTGTGTTACTGATAAGATGACACTCACTAATCAAAAAGTTTTACTTTCTTGTCACTTAGGTTTGCATTTTTGTGATAAGATAGATGTCTTTGACACTGATTAAAGAAGGAATCCATTGTGCTTTTCAGTTTCATTCTTTTTGATTTTATTAAAAACAGAGATGACACATTTTGGTAGCTATAGTGCTTGTTAAAGCATTTGGAGAATTCTGTAAAGTAGAGCAAGTGATGTCAGGAGTTGTGACTAGGGAAGAGGGATTTAGAGCTGGTGGGGGATGGGAAGATGAAACAGATTTTTATCCTGTGGTTCCCCCCCCCCCTGAAGTTTTATTGGCTAAGAAAAGATCTTACAAAGACTAATTCAAGTATACCTTCTTTACTTTCTTCTAAATTCGGCAAGTTGTTGCTGCTGTTGCTTTCCATTGTAGTCAAAACTGAAGTAGGAACATCAGCACTTTAAGGGATAATCCGAGTCTGAAATTTCAAGTGCGAGTTTCCACAGAGTCTCATTTTCAATGTAATTGAAAGAGATGCTCATTTAAAACCTAGACCCTTGGATGAGTAGGTCTGGGGGTTAACAGTGAAAGGATTGTAGAATTAATTGGATTTGGAATTACCTGTTTACTCTGAATAACGCTAAAACTAAAAATAATTACTTACTTAAACATCTATGGTTTGCCAGTCATTCTTATTGCTTTGCATTGCATTTACTTGCTGAGAGTGTGATCACCCCCACTTCACAGATGAGGAGAATGAGACTTCAGAAAGCGAGAAGTGACGTCTAGTCTTATATTAACCCAAAGCCCTAGTCACTGGGGTGTAGCGGCTACCCGCTGTGTGTGCGGCGCTGTGCGGGCCGCTGTGAAGCGCGTTCTCTTTCTGAGTCTTTGCAGGTGAGTGCTGCTATCTGTGTTTTGTTGAACAGGAGACTGAGTCTTTGGAGAGGTTACACAAGATCATACGTGTAGCGGTTTTCTTTGTATTTGGTTTGAAATAAAGACTAGAGCATTTTCTGTTTGCATTCAGTTCAGATGGCCATGGGCGAAGAGGGCTTTTAAAGGCCGCTTAAATCACTGTTTTTAAATGTAGAAGTGAAACTACTTGGTGTGCCAGGGTTGGGACAGAAAGTTGTTCACTGTCATGTAAATTGACCATTAAAGATTTGGAAAGTGTTGAATTTATGAAATTTCATCTTGATTAAAGAATAATTGGGGGGTCCTGAGGGGAGAGGGACAAGGGGGGAAATTGGTACAACTGTAATAGCATAAACAGTAAAATATAATTTAAATAAAAATAAATATTCTCAAGTTGTGGAAGAAGTGGAGAGTGGGAATCTAAAAGACACTGTGGAAAGCTGGCGAGGAGAGCTAGGATTTTCCCTTCTGGATAGTTTTGGCCACGGAAGAACAGAGTCTTTCAGATTCACCTTGAGATTTTGGTCGTTTACTCTATATGAGCAGAAATTAATCTCACTTCCTTTAAAGCACAGGAGAAAAAGTTTTGCCAAATCGAAGTAGCTGACTTTTTATAGCCATTGGCTTTGGCATTATTTTGGAAAGTGCACTAAGTACGGGGTGGATAAGCGCTAGTCTGACGGGTAGAGTGAACCCGTGGCACAGCGTTTCCGGGGCCTTGGCTGAGTCATTTTCCTTCCATCATCAACCTCCCGTTCTCGATTTTTCCTCTGATGAATGGCAGGATAGAATTCTTGCTGGGTACAAGTGTGTTGTAAAAACGTGCTTTAAAAGGTGTAAAAGACGTGTTTACTATCTCTGACTTGTATAAGGTACTTGGGTACCAGTTGCAGAGGAAGCGTTTGTATTTGTGGTCATTTTTCTCTTTTCCCATCTCCGCATTGGAAAGGATGTTTCCCTCTGGGTGGTTTTTTTTTTAATGTTATATATTCCATAATAGTCACTTTGTCTATGTACTAAGCAAAAACACTCACCGGACATGCTTCAGAAAAGGCGATCTGTCATTTGATATAAATGGATGCTTCTTGGTGCGTGGCGTAGGTTGGAGTTTTTCAATTAAAAAAGACAGAGATTCATACAAAACTGTCCTAAACAGCTTTCCAGTTGGTGCTCTGTCTAAAAGAGATGCATTGCTTCTCAAGCATTGCGGAGAGCTTGGAGAATGTTCCATGAAATGAGTGGAGCTAGGGACAGGAGACATCAAGGGGGATGGAGGGAACAGCAAGCATGCTGCCAAAACTCGGAGAGAATAGTTCACCTCCACTTGCATGAACAGGAGGGCAGAGGTCATAAGGACAATGACAAATCCTGAGGGCAAACTTTTACTTTTCTAGACAGTCTCCTTGTTTTAAGAATTAATATCATTGTTGACATTAACTCGTTCAATTAAACTCCATCTGCTTTTGATCATATTTATTCTTCCATGATAGTCTTTTATTTGTCAGTGGACATGCCGCAGATGTACAGTCACTACTCCAGCTGCATGTGGAAGGCTGCAGGATGTGCCCACTTGGCTCACTTGGGCTAAAGTTGATTTGCTAAGATTTCTGCCAGCGCACAACCCGACTG
This sequence comes from Macrotus californicus, assembly GCA_007922815.1. Classification (NCBI taxonomy): domain Eukaryota; kingdom Metazoa; phylum Chordata; class Mammalia; order Chiroptera; family Phyllostomidae; genus Macrotus; species Macrotus californicus. The sequence continues at coordinate 15,933 of VMDR010005657.1, forward strand.
GGGTCTTTGAACCTGCAGTGCTCATCCTGCGTGTTGTGTCCAGGCTCATCTTCTCTGCAGTTCACAGCCTTCATTTTTCACTTGGTCCAATGAAGAGGTTTTTAAAGTTCCAAGTGTGTATAAAAAGATACGTTTGAGAGGCTTCTCTCCCAGGTTTTTAAATTTTTGTTTTTGTGGGTGATTTTTCAGAGACTGATTTGATGGCAGGTGAGATTCTACAGGAACTGGTCTTGATTCACGCATTTCCTCGGCCAGGAGCTCTCCTATCTGAGCAGAGGGCAGGGAAGACGCTGTAAGTCAGGCCCACAGCGCTTCAAGAAGCACCAGTGCCTGTGTACTGACTGAATAGGAAAAAAAGGGGGCAGGATGCAGCTCGCTTTTCTGAGATGTTTCAGGGCCTCACAACTGGTATAACCAACCCCTACCAAGTGTGCTTCTCTGATTTTAGGTAAGGAGATGTCAACAGTTGAATGCCAACGTTTAAATAAAAGCTGATGGACGTGGAGCAACTTCGGTGTTTCTCTGCTCGCCTCTCCCCTGGTCCGTTCTCTCTAGCACGCTTCCTGAAAAACAGCCAGCTCTGGAATCAGACGCAGCAGCGGTGGTGGTTCTCCCGCTGAAGTTCTGTGTTGTGGCAGGAGAACGGCTCCAGGGGGAGTAACGGAGTGTTCGGAGCCTGGAGTTTTGGCCCTTGTCATTCGTTGCCTTGAAAACTAACTTAAATATCCTTTCTTCCTCCCAGCTAGCCGTAAAGTACGGGATGTTGTCTTCTCCTTTTTTGCCCCTGCTGCTCTGAGCTAGAGTGGCTCTGTGTAGTTTATTCGACAAGTCTTTGAGTAGCCAGCCAGACATTTTGGGCCTAACTCCCCTCTTTCGTGAAAGCTTTTAGGATGCAGCTCAGAGCATGTGGACATTTTCTCTTTCCAGTTCTTCCATGTGAGTGGATGCTGTATTACTCTCTCCTGCAGTACACACTTAGTTTTAACAAAGAGGGTCAGTGAAAACCCAATTCCCAGCAGTGTTTGCGTGGGAGGTGTGACTTCAGGAGGCTTGCGGAGCCGCAGCCTCTGGTTTTCAGATGAGAACAGTGTTGTTTGTGGTGGATGGAGGGCCAAGAGCAGATTCTGTAAGCAGTGCCTATGCTATAATGTTGTATGAATGCTGGTCTTCTGCCATCCCCTGCTGGGGTGCTTACACGTCCTATGTTCTTCACCAACCGGAGTAAATTAAGGTGTTTTTATTGACTTTGCATGATTCAAGGTTGGACTCCAATGGAGTAAACTTCTGTTAGACAGTTAAATGATATGATTTGAAAAGTTGGATTTATGCCCAATTTTATGAGTATATCTATGGCTTAAACACCTGAAAAGATGTAGTTGGGTATTTAGAGACCTCATTCTTTTTTATAAATAAGTAGTTAATAAATACATAAATAATTTGTAGGTAAATAGTAAATACATAGATGAACTTCCAAGATGGTGCACAGCTAGCCTGCACTTGGATTGGGCTTTTTCTTTTGATTTATTTATTTATTTATTTATTTTTATTTCACTTGAGACCATTTTTTCATTGCTTTTAGAGAGGGAGGGAAGGAGGGAAGAAGCGGGGGGTGGGGGGAGAGAGAGAAATAGACAGAGAACAGAGAAACATCAGTGTCAGAGAGAAACATCGATTGGTTGCCTTCTCCAACTGGGGATCGAACCCGAAACCTGGGGACATGCGCTGACAGGGAATTGAATCCTTGCCCTTTTGGTTTATGAGACAATGCTCCAACCAACGGAGCCACACCGACCGGGGCGGGCTTTCTCTTTTGAGCACAGAACCTGGAAAGCTCTTATTTTTCTCATGCCCGTATTGAGCAACTGATTTAGCTCCTCTCCTCTCCAGTAATATGTGCCATTTGATTGGGAGGTTAAGGGGTGACAGTTAAGACCATGAATTAAAAGACACAGAACATTATTGTGGGAACAGTAGGCTGCCGCCAGCGCTGGAATTTACTCCTTGACTGCCTGTTATCCCCAACATATCATATTTCCCAGTACTGAGGTACGAACCTGATTGTAAAAAATTAGCATTTCTTATGCTGGGGCAGCAATTTGTGTCAGATTTCAGTCTATTTAGAGTGAAAACCAATGAAGCCTGGCTGAAAAAATGCCTGGTAAATTGCTGTCCTAATCAAGGTAAATCAAGCCCAAGCATACGGGGGATGGCAAATTTCCATGAGCTTGCTGCCCCGAAGAATCAGTCCCTCTCCTTGGTGACGGAATCAGGCAGGGGCTGTCTCTTAACACAGTCTGTGAGTTGGCTGGTAAGAGTGGGGAAGAGATGGGCTTAGCCAGGCATTATTAGCAGAGTGATCGGGCTGACAGGGTGAATAGAAATAGAAGGAAGCTCTCCTTGATAATAGTGCCTGGCACTTGACACTGCTTTTCATCTTCAAAGCCATTTACAAATATGGTTCTTGCAGATACTCTTGTGATCCAAGGCTGCTGTTTGCATGCTGCTTTTTAGGAAGATGGAAGAAGTGATTTCTCAGGATCAGGTTTTGGTAAAAAAATTTAGTTGTGCATCTTTCAGGATGCTCTGAGATTTTCCATTTTGAGTAGAATATTTTGAAAGGTTTTAGCTTAGATTAGGTGTCCTTGCTTATTTTGAAATTCCTGGAGTGTGAAATGAGGCAGTTTTCTCTGTGATTTAGACAAGCTAGATTTCCAAGGGCAGCTAGAGCATGTCTGGAATTTCATAAGCTTTTAGTTTTAGACCATCACATTTATCTTCTGTTGGAGAATATTCCCTTTTTTGAGTCATGTTAAAAAAGAAAAGGCAAACAACAGTAAACCTTTACCCATGCTAGAGTAGCAAGCTTGAAATTATGAGTATGTTATCAGTAAAATTGCTAGTTTTTTGAGTTCCTTTAAGGCAGAGCAATTTGAAAGGTCTAGATAATTGGGTAATTTTAAAATAAACTCAGGATTTCTTTTATCACTATTAAATAAGGGTTACTAGAGTGCCCTTCAAAGTAGTAAACATTTGGGAATGTGCATTTGAATAAAGGGAGATAAGAATGATTTCTAATGTTAAGGTAGCTTTGTTATTAGAGTATGAAGTTTTGCCTTGTCTCCTGAGTTTGGATAATTTGTTCAAACTCTGGGTGCACAAGGAGTTTAACATTTATTGTGCTTAGTGAAACAGAATCAAGGTAAAAACGTGGTGTGTCAGCACTGGCATAGGAAGGAAATGATTAACTGACTCACAACTGGAAATTTGAAGTTGGAGCTGGACGCATCTGTATCGCTTTGGATATGAGAGGAAGATCTTCTGTCCTAGAGTCTACACTTGCCGAAACTCAGGGAAGAAACTGATTGTGTCTACTTTGGATGCTCAATTCTAAACCAGTGACAGTAGGCAGATACCTCCTACCCTTACATGTTGGAATATGGGAAAATTCTTTCCTGCGTAATTTGAGCAACCTTAGAGCAAAGACTTCAAGCCACTCACACTGGGGCTTCCTCTGGGAGTGACCCAGCAGGGCTTCTTCGCACAGTGGTCTCTGAGATCAGCAGCCTCCACCCTTGTGCTCAGAGATGCCAACCGGCGTTTGAGCTCCCCACTCTCATGTGTGGGAAATCGGAGTATGGAGGGAGGCTGCTAATATAAAAAGTAGAGACCAAAGTTATAAAGAGGGAGAAATAACTTTTCTTATGAGGGAAAGAAAAAAGTCTTAACAAAATGGTCAGCTGTCTCCAGGATATAATAGAAGATTTCACATTCATGTAACAAGCATAGGCTAGGACAGAAAGGGAATATTACGAGAATTAGAAAGAGCTTTTCAAAAAGAATTTTTAAAAATTAAAAAAATTTCATTTGCATTTGACACTCAGTATATTAATTTCAGGTGTACAGCATAGTGGTTAGACATGTAAATAAGGTACTAAGTGATCTCCCTGATACTTCCAAGTACCCACGTGGCCCCATACAGAGTATTACAATGTTACTGAAAACATTCCCAGTACTGCATTTGCATGCCCGTGGCTATTTTCTAACTGCCAACTTGTACTTCTTAGTTCCTTCAGCTTTCTCACCCAGCCTCTGAAGCCCCTCCCGTCTGGCAACCATCAGTTTTTTCTCTGCCTCAATGAGTATGTTTCTGTTTTGTTTGTTCCTTTATGTTGTTTGTTAGATTCCACATGTAAGGGAAACCATATGGTATTTGTCTTTCTCTGCCTGACTTATTTTTCTTAGCATAATAGCCCCTAGGTCCATCCATGTTATAACAAATGGCAAAATTTCATTCTTTTTTTATGACTGAGTGTAATCTATTGTATATATGTACCACATGTTCTTTATCCAGTCATCCTTTGATGGACACTTAAGTTATTTCTGTATCTTGGCTATTTTAAATAGTGCTGTCAATGTTTGCTTTGTATATTTAGGTGTGCTTATGTTGAGTGTGTAAATGTTCACAAGGGTTATGTCCTGTTGTTGGATTGAGCCTTCGTCATAGTGAAATGTCCATTTTTGACTCTTGTTAGAGCATTTGTCTTAAAGTCTATTTTGCCCGATACAAGTATTGCTACCCCAGCTTATTTTTTGTTTCCATTTACGTGAATTATCTTTTTCTATCCCTTTACTTTCAGTCTGTTTTTCAATCTAAAAGAATATGCATGAGTCTTGTTTTCTTGCCCATTCAGCCACTCTGTGTCTTTTGATTGGAGAATTTAATCCATTTGCATTTAAAATGATTATTGATAGGTATATAGTTATTGCCATTTTATTTATATTTTTGATCCTTTTTTCTTTTATTTAAAAACGTCTCTTTAACATTTCTTATAGTACTGGTTTAGTGGTGATGAACTCCTTTTCCTTTTTCTTTTCTGGGAAGCTCTTTATCTGTCCTTCGATTCTAAATGATAGCCTTGCTGGGTAGAATAATCTTGGTTACAGTCAAGATTCCTTTTTTCATCACTTTGAGTATTTTGTGCCAATCCCTTCTGGCCTGCGAAGTTTCTGTTGAGAAATCAGCTGACAGTCTACTGAGAGCTGCCTTGTTAGTAACTAACTCCTTTTCTCTTGCTGCTTTTAAGATTCTCTCTTTGTCTTTAACCTTTGGCTTTTTAATGAATTGTGTGTCTTGGTGAGGACCTTTTGCTGGGGATTCTTTGTGCTTCCTGGTTTCGTATGCCTGTTTCTTTCACCAGGTTAGCAAAGTTTTCTGTCATTATTTCTGCAAATAGGTTTTCAATACCTTGCTCTGTCTCTTTTCCTTCTGGTACCCCTATGATGCAGATGTTACACTTGCTGTTGTCCCAGAGGTCCCTTACACTATCCTCATTTAAAATTTTGTTGTTGTTGTTGTTTTTCGTTACCTTGTTGTCCCGATCACAGACTTGATCCTCTGCTTCATCAAATCTGATACTGATTTCATCTAATGTATTCTTATTTCTGACTGGTTCTTTTTTGTGATTTTATCTCTTTGTGTCAGTTCTCACTGATTTCGTCTATTCTTACCTTAAGTTCATTGAGCATCCTTACCACCAGTGTCTTGAACTGTGTATCTGGTAACTTGCTTCTTCCATTTTGTTTAGTTCTTTTTCTGGAGTTTTGCCCTGTTCTTTTATTTGGGACAGGTTTGTCTCCTCATTTTGGCTGCCTCCCTGTGTTTGTGGCTGTGTAGTGGGTAGTTGTGCTGGGTATCCCAGTCTTGGCAGGGTAGCCCTGCACAGTAGTGTTGGTGGCAAAACAGCACCAGGGAGTAGCCCAGTGGAGTCAGACTAGACTTCGCTCAGCAACCTTGGTTCTTGAGTTCTGACTAAGAAAGAATTCAGAGCCAAGACTCAAACTGTAAGAGAAAGTTTATTTAGAAAGTCACAGAGCTAGAAGTGAACTGAAGAAGAAAGGGGCTCAGGAAAAAAGTTGCAGAAGCAAAAGAAGGGTCTTTGAGGCTTAGGAAGAAAAGAGGGAGTAGGAAAATGTGCCTGGGGGAAAGAGGTGGGGAAAGGCAAGGGCACAGAAAGAGCCATTGGGTTTTCTGACCTAAGGGCTTTTAAGGGTGGGGATTTTAGGGGTGGTTCCTGGGCAAGGATCTCAATAGAATATGCTTCAGCTTTCCAGGTGTATCCTTTCAGGGTTGTGGTCTCCACTGATTGGTTGGCGCCAGGAGTCATTCATTAGTCAGTGCAGCTGGTCCTGATGTCAGCCATGGCATCGCTTGTCTGGTTCTGGGCCCGGAGCTGAAACACAGCAGAGGTCTACATGTATTTATATCCATGATCCTAGATGCGATCAGGAACTTAGGGTCCTGGGGCTTAATGTTTCAGCACTATTTTCCGACCCCCTTGGGTCTAAACTGCATGACTAGCAACATGCCAGGGGACGAAAGGTTAGGGGGTCTAAACCACTTGATCAGCGACATGCTAGGGGAGGGAAGGCTACCCTGGTGGTGAAGTCCTTGTTTTCCCAGTTTTGCTCATTGCTAGGCACCTGGAACTCTCTGCCCTATGACCTTCTGTACCTGGCCTATCGTCCTTGCCCTGCTCGTGTCTGTCTAAATACCTTCTACATTAAGTGTCCTGTGGGACCCTGGGGTGCATTCTCCCTAGTCACCTGAGCTGGGTGCTCCAGGGTGTCCCTGGGCTGTGTGTGCCCTCCTGTTGCAGTTGAGCCTTGATTGTTGTCAGCACATTGTTGGGTGGGATTGACCCTCGGGCTGACTGAGGTGAGGACTGGCCATGACCACAGGCAGGTTATTGTGTGGGGGCCGGCCCCACTGAGTGGGATTTGCTTTAGCAGGGCTCTGTTGACTACCAAAGTCACCCTTTGGGTGTATTGCTGTTGAGCTAATTGGGTGGTACTCTGATGTGGTCTGAATTCAGCCACCGGGTGTGTTGGTGCTAGAGTCTCTTGGTCGGTGTGGGGGTCTCTGGGGCAGACCTAGGTCAGCTGCTGCCCCTTTGTGTCCCAGGGCCTTCTGGTAGGAGCTGCAAAGTGGTCTGCAGTTGGTAGCTGCCTATGCTGGGTTTGGAGGCACCTGGGAGAGGCTATGCTGCCCACTGAGGCTAGTTTGCACCGGTGCCCGCTTAGGGCCACTTAACAAGAGGTGCAGGGCATGTCAAGACCAGACGGGGTTTTGTTTGATGTTTGTGGACCTTTTAGGAAAGTCCGTAGTGCAGGCAGGGGCTAGATTCTCCTGTGGAATAGCTGCTGAAAGATCAGGCTGGGCTGTGAGTTGGGTGGGGCAGTGTCTCAGGTTGGGGTGAGCTGTGGTAGAGACTTGGGAGGGAGGAGGGCTCGGCAAAGGACCAATGGCACTGGCCTGGTGCTTCCACCTACCAGCACTTCCTGGCTGTGTGGGGGTGGACTCAGCAAAGGAACAGTTTTGCAGTGCCATCTGGGACAGAGCTGTCCCTCTAGCCTTTGTCCTGAAGCCACACAATTCAGTTCCTGCCAGTATGTCCCTGTCAGGAACATAAGCTGTTGATGACCCTTTTTAAGCTGTTGATCCTTCTCTGAAGCTTAGGGCAAGTGTTTGTCAGTGAATGAGTCTGTGTGTTGGCTCTTTAAGAGGATGCTTGGAACTCCAGAAGCCCTCATTCCTACCTGGACTGAGTCCCTGCTGATTTTCACAGCCAGCTGTTTTTTGGAAAGAAGGTGTAGGGGGACTCTTCTTAGCTCTTGTGCTCCAGGTTGGGGAGCCTGGTGTGGGGCTGGGACCTTTTGTTCTTCATAGGGGACCCCTCTGCAGCCGAGGTACGTCTTCCAGTTCTTAACCACCACAGGTGGGTGTACCTCGGTTCTTGTCTCCACCTGTCCTGCCTGTCTCTCCGTGGCTGCTTCTGTGCTTCCTTCATTATAGGGCTGCTGTGCAGCTGGATTTCAGGCAGTTCTCAGTGGTGGTGGTTCTGTAGTTTAGTTGTGATTGTGGTGTGGTTGTGGGAGGAAGTGAGCACAGTGCTTACCTCTTCTTCCTTTCACTGGAAGTCCTTAGAAGGAGGTTTTTGAAATTAAGTTGTAAAACTATAAAAGAGTTAGAAGAAGTTGAGGAAATATCCTAGGAGGTAGATTTAAAAAAATAAACAAAAGAAAGTAAAAGGGAATATTAAGGAAATGAAGGAGATCTAACATTTGAGTGACCATTGAAATAAAACAATGGAGAAAACAGAAATGAAGAAATTAGCAATAATTGAAGAAAATATCCCAGCCCTGGCTGGTAGCTCAGTTGGTTAGACCATCCTCCCAATACACCCAGGTTGTGAGTTTGACCCCTGGTCAGGGTGTGTATAAGAATCAAAGAGTGAATGCATAAATAAGTGGAACAACAAATCAGTGTTTCTCTCACTCCCTTCCTCTCTCTCTCTGAAAATAAATACATTTAAAAAAAAAGAAGAAGGAAATACCCTACAACTGAAGGACAGTTTTCAATGTTGAAAGAATTTCAATCTTGAAAGAAGTCATTCAGGGCTCGGAAGCAGCAAGCAGATTGCCACTAGACAAAGCATGGTGACATTTCCGAATATCAAAACACCCAGTAATTAGTGATGGTATCAGACCTCTCAACAATGGAAGCCAGAAGACAGTGGAGGGAAACCACTGAAATTCTGAGAGAGGGTGTTTTTCCAACTTAGAATATTTTTTTAATCTACCTAAACTGTTGGTTAAAATGTGTGAGTAGGTTACAGACGTTTTCAACCAGGTAAGGTTTCACACGTTTTCCACCTCAGTCTTCTCTTCAGGGCCTGTTGGAGAATGTGCTCCATCAATAGGAGGAAGAAAACAAGATCTAGGCAGGCCTGGGACATGGAAAACTATTGAATGAATGCTATTGAAAGCAGATCTGTTTCTAGAAAAAACCCGCCTTCCTCTCTCCACACGTAAATGACTTTCAGAAATACTGTGCTTTCTAGAACACCTATGATAGACACCTTTTGATGAAGAACAAATTTTACCTTTCTAAGTGAGCCACACACAAATCTGTTTGGCATAAAGCAGTTGCTCTCAGAGTGCAGTCCGGAGATCGGCAACATCACCTGGGAACTTGTTAGAAATGCAGATGATCAGGTGCCACCCCAGATCTACTGAATCAGAAAGTTGGGGCGGGGTGGGGGGGTGGGGGGATGGATGGAGCCCAGCAGACTGAGTTTTGACAAGTCCTGCAGATGATACTTCTGCTATACCTTAAAGCGTGAGAACTGCCGAAATAGTTGATGATGTTATAGACAATGATGTCCTCATTTCTTTGGGGGTTGGGCTCGGTCCGGACTTCCCGCAGGAAAGGGGACCTCTTTCACTTCCCCATGGGCCTCATTCTCCAGGGATAAGCACCTTGGTCTGCATTAATGTGTACTGTGATTTTTGGAAACAGACCAAGGGCAGCATTTGGCATTATTGATAGTCTTTTGGATAAAACTTTGAGCAAAAGATAGTCTTTTGGATAAAAACTGAGTTGAGCAGTAACAATTTAAGCATTATAATTACATGCTTATTAAAAAGGAGCACAGTCCTTCTAGGGTGTATTTGTGGAGATTTGGGATTTATCGTGCATCAGGGACCCCAAGTGGGTGATATAAACAAGATAGAACAAGCTGATTGCTCTCTTATGTGCATAGTCTGGCGCTGACGGCACAACCAAGCTCCCTTCTCTTTTGTTTCAGTATTCGTGGGGTTTACGTGATCCCTGGCAGCTCTGGGGGTAAATGCAAAGGCATGCCCCTCCACTAGAGGCTGCGACCTTGTGGTTGAAAACATTCATTCCGCAAACTTCCCTCTGGACAGAATGTAGTGGCGCAGCCACATCTAACTTACAAGGACAGCCGAGCGGTGTTTATTTTGGTTAGCCAGTTACTCTTTGTTGTAGATGAAGGAGAAACTGGGTATTGGGTTTGGGAGAGGGATATTTATCCGTTTCTGGTTCACAGTAATTTCTGCCTGTGTTCGCTTTCGGATGTATTCTGCCCACAGCAGAATGCCTTGTGAGGGTCCTGTCATAAGAGACTGGGTTACCAAGCCAGGCAAAATCATTGTCATCCTTCAAAGACGACCTACCTTAAAGGACCGCAAGGTTAATGGTTGCTGAACTAAGTAAGGGACATGTGAACAGCAGTCCTAGTTTCCATTTGACTTTCTTCTCAAAGTTAAGGTTCGGTGCCCTAAAGCATGGTCTTTTACATGCGGGAATTTAACACGTGATAAAGACAGGATGTAACCCGATGGAGTAGGACTGGGTTATTAACTGTGTGTGTGTGTGTCGGGGGGGGGATGGTGATCAGCTCAGAGTTGCATAAATTCCCTCTGTGTTAAATGTGAAACTTCAAACCTGTCCTCGGATGGGGGAGGACATTTTAGGAATATAATTTTTAGAGGAAATAAAGGGGATTGATAGGTTGGACTAAGTTAAAAAAAAAACCAAAACAACTAACTTTCTATTTATCAAAAGGGACCACTAGAGTGCAAATTCGGGAAAATATCTTTCAATAGTCTTGAAAGGTAAAATATGAAGAGCTCTTTAAAAATTATACAAAATACCAGCAGAGTTAAGATGTGGGAAGGGTGCGAACAGAGGTAGTATTATCACATGAAGATTGTGTTTTGCAATAGCAGGGTACTATTTTTTTGAATATCAAGTTGGAAAAGGTGACAGAAAACATTATTTATGGCCAAGGAAGAGATCGGGCTCAGACAAATTGTATCATCCACTGCTGGTCACTCAGTGAGGACTGCAGGCCGGGTAGCATTTCAGCAATATGTATCATGAGGCTTAAACTTCTGCATTTGGCCCCTTACGTCTAACTTCTGGGAATCTATACAAAAGAAACATCCCTGGTGTAACAGAATTTATGGCTGAGGATTGTCACTACAGCGCTATTTATGATGGCGAAGGGAGAAAAACTGGATGGTCAGCAGTAGTGGAATGGTAAACAAATTACCTTATTCATATTACAGTAAAAGCCACCCAACCATTTCAAGTCATATTTTCAAAGAATTTTAACGATGCGGGGAAATGCTTTCCATATAATGTTAAATGAAAAACAAATTAAAATTTTAAATTCTATATGAACTCAAAAAACTACAGAGAAGCTCTTAGGAGGAGTCACTATAAACACAAAGGCGGCTTTCCCTGGATGTCAGACTTGCTAGTGACTTATATTTGTCCCTTTATACTTTTATTCCTTAAGAGCTCTGCAGGGAGTATACACACCTTTTATGGAAAGGGGAAAAGGAAACATTGTTGAAAAAGGGAACGTGTGACGTGTCATTTATCAAAGTAAATTTTACAGCCACCCGGGACAACGCCTTGTCACTTGTCCTCATGCAGAATAATGTCAGGCTGAACTCTGCCAACTCATACAGGTGGCTTTCTGTGTGTTTTTTGTATTGCTACCCCTGAGTTCTCTTTCAAATGATTGATTTGGTTCGCTTAAATCAATGTCTTATTTTACAGTCCCCGGTTACTTTTGCCTCCAGTTAGAGGCAAAAGGAGAGCGTTGAATCACTGAGGAGTCAAAAATTTTAGCAAACTTTCCCCCCCTTTAATGGTGTCAGATAAGCCATTGATATTTGACATTTATAACATTCATGGGGGTTTATTTTTTCCTTTCCAGAAAGATATTTTGCCTGATTACATTTGAGATGGAATGATTTTCTTGCCTTTATAGTTGAATGAAAAAAGAAAATTATCGTAATATGGACATAATTTAGCTTCTGAGGTTGCTTCTTTGAAATTGTATTGATACAAAAAGGCAGTGTGTCCAACACAAGCCTACTACTTTAGGAAGTTTGCTAAGAAAGATTTGTGGATTATTATTGGGAAACTGTGAAGTTTCTTAGGTTTAAAAATTCCTAGATTCTTTTTAACTAGTTTGCTATTATTAAATTACGACTTTTAAGAGAGCCAAGAGTTGATGGTTATTTAGGATGTGCTCCAAATTCAGATATAGTAAACTCTGGCTTACCTATGCAGTGGTCCAGCTGTGCTGTCCAATAGGCAACCACTGTCCATATAGGCCTTCTAAATTTAAATTAATAAAAACTGAGATTCCTATTCACACTATCTATGTTCCAAGGGCTCAGTAGCCATGAGTGGCTAGTGGTTACTTAGTTGGACTGTGCAGGTATAGAAAGTTCTATTGGATCTTGCTGGCCTAGAGATAATTCAAAAGAGATAATAAGCCCCCAGTAACTTTTTATTTGTTTTAGACTTATCTAATGAGTGTTCTTTCTCACACATTTCCTTCTTAACAAGGCCTTGTGTAGCCTATGCTAAAATGGTTTTCTTCTTTGACTACTCCTCAAATGATAGGAAGCAGGTGCTCATTGTATTTAGTTCATATAAGCAGGTAATCTGAATGCAAAAAATATGCAATTAATACTAAAAAGCCTTGGTAGATTCGTAGAACTTTAGATTTGAAAAGGGCCACTGATTGCCTCTAATTAAGCTTTCTTATTGAGCTAATGAGAAGTTTGAGGAACACGGAGTTGAAGCAGTCTGCCTAAGTCAGGCTGCTAGTGGCCTTGTTACTCCTTCCTCCCCAAGTTCACTGTTCCTGTCACTGGGCAAGACCACTTTTTAAAGGGGGTCCAGGGCTGTACTTCTGTTCAACAACTTCAGAGACGAGAGGACCCCATTACAGTGCATTAACTTTACACAGGGCCACAGAGTGTATCGCACCAAACAGGAAATGAGCCTTCAAACACCCAGTCTTCTGAGTCTTCTTTTCATGTCTTTGGGGAAAACATGCAGCTCTCATGAAGACACTTTTACCTTCAGTCTTGAAATTGCACGTGTTTTTAAGAATCAAACGGAAATTTGCTTCCTTTTAAAAATAGCCTTTTCGGGGGGACGGCTTAGGGTAGATACTGCAGTTAGGAAAAAGGTTTGCTTTTTAAAATCCTGTTTTTATTTGCAAAGCTTTGGGTCACTTGTAACCAGTAAGATTTGCCTCCCTCGCAGTTCCATGGAAAGCAGATTTCTGTGAAATGGGTTGTCATTCTCATGTTTAATATATTTGCTCCCAGAATTAGTTATTTCCATGGGTCACTGCATGGGTTCTGTTAGTTGTTGAGAGCCAGCTATGCCAAGTGAAGTAATTTATTCTAGGAACTGACCACCTGCATTGAAAAGATTGCATTTTGTTAATATCGGGAGACTGTTGGGTTGTTCCCACCGTGTTCTGTGGATTGTACCTTCCAAATACACAATGGCCTGTTTCCTTCTCTCCTCTTTTACTGTTTAAATCTAGACCTTCATTGCATGTCGTGTTTGTCTCTGTCTCCGTTCGGTCTTGCTCCTGTCTGTCACCTCTCTGGCATGCAGCTACTAGAGTGATTTTTCTGGAACAAATCTGATCATTTCACCGCATGGAATGAAAGCCTGCAGAGTAAATTTTGGGTTAGGTCCTTGTTTTGGCAAAGTATTCTCACCTGGGTTCTGCTGCCTCCCTATTTGCATCCTCAAGTCTTTGTTCAAATATCACTTTCTCAGGCCTTACCTGGCCACTGTCGAAATGGTCACAGCTCTCTGCCTTGCTCATCTGCATCTTCTCTCCATCTTTAGTTTTTCCTACAGCACTTACTGCCTTCTGACATATTATATAATTTACCAATTTTCTGACTCATTGGCGCTTTCCGCAGCTAGGATGTGTGCTCTCTGTTAGAGCAGTCTGTGGTGTTTTGTCTGTGCCAAGTGTTTCACCTTTGATCCGTTTTCTTCACTTGCCTGTCCTTCTCCCCTTCAAGTTCTTGGTGATTCCTGGGTTACCCTGAGAAGAGCAGTGCAAGGCAGAGTTTTCCAGAGCGTGCTGCGTTCTTCCTCTTTCTTCATCCAGGCCATCTTGTGGCCCCTGGGGTCGGCAGATGTTGTATCCCTGCCTCAGTGATGGAGTGATCTGTAGACTCATAATCACACTTCGTGTTGTGGGGTGGGGTTTTTACCATTATGATATCCCTGAGTAGCCTCTCAGTGGACGCTTGTTGGGTATTTGGTTGGATGGCCACTTGCTCCTCACCAGGTGGTTTCTCTGCAGATTGCATCAGTGATTGCTCCTGAGGTCCTAGTGGCAGTCGCGATAAACTGGTGAGTGCTGCTTCCCACTGTGAAACCCTGGCGTAGGTCACGAGCTTTGCGGTCGCCCTGGCAGCCTCTCCCACTGCTGTATGCAGCCCCACGCGGAGGAAATCTCCGAAAGCAAAGCTGTCCACAAATGTGTGTGTCTGAGTTGTGATTGGAATAGTGAAGAAATGCTCCTAGGGGTGTGCAGTTCTGCCTTACCATGGGGGTTACTGTGGCAGACCGGTGTCCAGAGGTAACGTCAGTGAGCCTCAGTATTCTAACCCCGGGGTGCCAGTGTGCTCCGTTTCAAATAGTTTTAGAGCCCGTTTGTCCATTAAGTGGGTTCCTGTATTTGTTGTTGTTTCCATCAAAGCTTTCAGAAACTAAGCTTATCAAATGATTCACTAGTGATAGGAGATAACTTTGAATTATTAAAAAAAAAACCCAAATCTGGTTTCTATTTAAGCTTAAATCATTCCTTTAATTTTGACAAAACCTCAAAATACTCTTCAGGGAAGTAATCTGAAGAGCACCAAAATGTGGTATTTGTGAGTGTGTGTTTTAAGAAGGGCACGATATTCTTAAAAGACATTTTACCAGTATGTAAGTGACAAAATATTCCATTTATGTACTATTCTTTTCCTTCATATATCTTTGTCCTTTTCCTCATTTTAACTTGTACCTACATGTGAAATAAAGTGGACACTGAATAAATGAAAGATTAAAACATCCCACATATGACTGTGTCAACCTCCAACACTGTAAATGGCTGGCCCTCAGTAATGCCTGCGCCTGGGTGTTTTAGGGGATGTGACCTACTGAACGAGATTATAGGGTTCTGTGAGCACTGGGCATTGTTCCGCTTGTTCACCACCAGTCATGTCAGAATGCAAGTGTGGAGTGGTCATGCTGTTACAGCAAAAGTCTGATTGGTCACAAAGCCTCGTATTTGCAAATGTTGGTACCTTACCTGGTTTTGGTAACCATTGCCTGGGAGACACCGTGCATCTTACCTGTGTGGGGGGATGCTGAGGCTGAGGCAGGCTTGGTGCCTCCCAGATTCGAGTGAGAGAGGAGGAAACAGTTGGGGTGGGGGGCAGAGTGTCTTGCCAACGTTGCCAGGGTAGGTTAGGTATTGAAGTGTAGATTTTATTTCTTGATGAAAAATGGGTCCATTTTAATGTTGATCATAACTTGTAGAAAACTGATGGCTTTGCTCAGCTGTGACCTTTGCTGTTGACCTTGTGTAGATGTGTACTCTTTAGTCTTGATTCTTGCTATTTTCTGTTATTATTACATTGCATCCTGCACGTTACAATGAAATAGCAGCAGCCCCAATAGGATGCTGTCATTTTTGGAGAGTTTAAAATGAGAATAAGTCTGATTCTTTTTCCTTTGTTGGTCGCCCTTAGGTAATTCTTCCTGCAGGATGAATTAAGAGAAGACCCTTGTTCTTTAGGAATGGAGAGCAGTTTGTCCGTCACCAATATGCCGGACCCCTCATCGTCTCCCTTGGAGAAACACGCGAGATCAGCAAACGGTAATGCAGATCTTGATTCAGGTACGATTTTGTTTTCCAGATCCATCTGACCTTTTGATGTATTGACCAATATCTTTCTGAAAATGTTCAGGAAACAATGGGGCATTGTTTCTAGATCTCAAATGCTGCCTCTCCCTAGGATTTGCTATCATATTTAGAAGCATTTAGCAGCTTGAAATTTAGGCAAAATTTGGTTCAAAATTAATAGTACCTATATACTAGGCAGAGCAGGCTAGGTGATAGTCAGGTGACAAATCACTTCAAAATCTCAGTGGCTCACCAAATACACGTTTCTAATTATTCATCCTGTGTGGTCCAGACAGAGCCAGTGGGTGCTCCTTCCACCGTGTCTCTCCGTAGCACCGTGTCATGCCGCCTCTCAGCAGCGGCCTCAGGCTCGTCACATGCGAAGGAGAACTGCACGGTCTTGAATCAGTAATTAAATGCTCTAGTTCAGAAGAGACAGGTACCTTTTTTGCTTAAAACCTCTTTTTTTAAACAAATTTAATTTTTAAATCACAATTTGCATTCGGTATTATTTTGTATTAGTTTCAGGTGTATGACACAGAGGTTGGGCAATCATGTAGTTTACAAAGTGCTTCCCCCAATATTTTTAAATACCCAGCTGGCACCTTACATAGTTAAATATTTTTGACTATATTTCCTATGCTGTGCTTTATATTCCCGTGACTATTCTGTAACTACCAATTTGTAGTTCTTAATTCCTTCACCTTTCACCCAGCACCCCTCTCTTGCCACATTCCCTGCCCCTATACTCAGAACTTCATGACCCCAACAAGACTAAGGAGGCACGGAAACTGAATTCTCTGGCCTGTGCCCAGAAAGAGAGGAGGCAAAATATGCCCAAGCACTACATGCCACGTTCCAGGACTCTCTCTGAAACCTCTCCAGTACAACTTTCAGAAAACTGCATACTGTGAAAGAAATTTAAATCATGTGAATTTGTGGTAAAGTCCTTCTACGTTCAGGAAGTTACAAACAAACAAAATGAAGCCAGTCTTTGAATTTTGATGTTTAAACAGTGAATTTGTAAATGCATCTTTTTCTAAATGCTTGCACAAGAAAGAGTTTACTTTTAAAAGCCTTTTTAAGGCTCACACTGTTGCCCAGCGGCAGTTGAGACGAGGACAGTTGAGTCGCAGCGCCGTAAACACCGCTGTGGTGCGCTCGGACTTGACAGGTGTCCGAAGGGGGTGTGGGGTTTGTTTTCATGTTTTGGTGAGACTTGTAAGTGACGGAATTACAGACGGCTTGACGTCATTGAATTTACCAGATTGGGTTTCTCACATTATATCTTTACCTGGAAAAAATGTGAAAACCCCTGAAACAGTTGCCTGAAAGATGTTAGTATCTCTTTCAAAATCAGCTCTTTCTCCCCCTTTCAGCTATTTTTCTATATAAAGTAAGAGTGAGAAAAGTCCTAAAAGCAGAGTTGAATCGTTTTCTCCCAGTAGAAATACAGAAACTCTCTCTCTGAGAGACCACACTCCCACAGACTGAACGTTCAGTCTAGTTATTCCACTTTCATGTAAGTACACATGTGCCTTTAAAAAGTCGTCGTTGTGTTTGCTGCATGCGGTCACGTTCTCACTTTGGAGTCCCTGATTTTCACCATATTTCTGTCGCACACACATCTGACGTCCGTGACTGCCTTATTTTCAATGGCATGTTTTCCAAACTGTCTCAACGGTAGCCGTGTTGTTGACTTTTCATTTTCAGGAAGCTGCAGTGTATCTCTTTAGCTGAAGTAGATTCTGAAACTCAGTAATAATACGGGGCCAGGGAAATTATTTGTACTGCATTGCCTTGTGCTTGACCCCAGGAATGGGGAGGTGTGAGTGCGGCATCCCGTCCCTGGCTGGGCTGTGCCATGCCCAGCGCCCGGGGACATGCTCATATGTTGGTTGGTTCTTGCTCTTGTGTGGTGGGAGGCCTGAATCATCTGAGAGGTGAAGGCCTTTAATAGAACCAACAATTGTAGAGAGCGCTAAAGTATCTTAACATCTTTCAGGTGTTGGTCCTGACTTGTTTTTTTCCAAAATGGCAGACCTGTTCTTTCTCCTTGGAATTTCCTTTACTACTTGTGGTGGGGAGACTTTTAGATGGTGCCGCAAAGACAGACC
Source organism: Macrotus californicus (assembly GCA_007922815.1). Lineage (NCBI taxonomy): Eukaryota > Metazoa > Chordata > Mammalia > Chiroptera > Phyllostomidae > Macrotus > Macrotus californicus. The sequence continues at coordinate 33,658 of VMDR010005657.1, forward strand.
TCCCTAAAGAGGAAACCAGTTTAAAGCAGGGTCTAAACCCTTGGAGAGGGCAGAGGCTGCCGTCTGGCAACTCAGATCTAGTTTTGAACATTTAGACTGTTAAGAACATGCCCAAGTAGGAGTGGTCAAGTAGTTTGTTTGCCCAAGTAGTTCCCATTTCACCTGTTAATATGCAAACTATCTTCTGTCTGCCGTCGGCTGTGTGGCTCTTTGGTCCTGGGACCAGGTGTGATGTGCTTAGGGTTGGATGGTGTCTGGGAGATTTCCATGTCAGATGAGCAGGAGGCAAACGGAGTAGTGCATTGAGTCTCAGATGAGGCACAACAGGTACATGACCCTGTGTTCATGGCAGGCACTCTAGGTACTTCCACAACCCAGTGAAATAGCAGGTGAAATTAGACAAGAAGGTGGAGTCCCTTGGCTCTTGTATTCAAGCCAGGATTTCATCTCAGGCATCCGGAGGGCTTGGGACCTTGTGCTCGGAAACACTGAGCTGTGCCTGCCCTGCAGCACAGGGAGAAGTCACCTTGGATGCGTAAGTGTACAAACGTGCGTGCACACGCACCATGCACACCCCACACCCGCTCACTCTATGAGATACAGCACCAACTCAGATTCTTTCTGGTCCTCTCCTCCACTTGTCTCCCATCCCCTCTGCCCGTGTGTTGTAAGACAGATGATGGCACCTCCCTGACAGCTGACTGCATGTAAGTGCCTACAGCTCTTCTTGGATCAAATCATGGGGCCAGAGGATGGAAGTCCAACCTGGTTGCTTCCCATGTGTTGATTCCTGTGTCTTTGGTTCCTCCATCCCCACATTCAGCTGCTGAGATCCTGGCACTGATGATCTGTCCCTCTGAAATGACAGCTTCCTCTTCACACAAGGACTCTGAGTCTCATGAGCAGTTTTCTCATGTTTAGTTTTGCCTCTTTTCCTAAGGAGAGCTCAAGTAGTTGGTTTTAATAAGTGACACTGAGTCCCATGGATGAAATAGGCACAATGTGAAATGACTCCTGCTCCCCAGGTGCCACTGGGATGAGCAGGGACAGAGGAACTGAAGGTCCTTCCAGCAGATGAAACGGAGGTGCCACAAGGACACGGGCCAGAGCTGGATTTCTGCAGCTCTGGGCTTCCCCAAATGCCCCGATGCGAGCAAGCAAAACATTGTGCTGACACAGTGATGGATAGATTCCTGAGCATAATATTTCCAGGATGGCTGAATGTAATTTCCTGATGAAGTCTGTAGGTGAAGCATTGTTACATATTTACATTGGGCAATCCTGAATAAAAAGAATTATTCTGGAAACATGGGCTCGACATTTTTGGCAGGGCGGTGTTAGGATATATCAACTGGAGTGCCACGGGCTTTTGTGTTCAGGGAGGAAATGAATCAACACTGTTCTTAGAGAAATGGGGGTCCCTGACTGACTGTTCATGCTGGGAAGGAACTAGTTTTGTGTGACTCTGTTCTATTCCCTTTCTAACAAATCCTCTCCTTTAGATAGTTGATGCCCCCCCCCAGCTAGGAGATTGGGTCATTTTCTTTCTTTCTGGAAAGACTCTCTGGAAGTCTGGGGGCTGAGATAGCCTGGAGGATATCGGTGCTCTGGTGACTGTCCCTCCTCCATGGTGTGGTTTTGCCGTCGGGGATCGGCGTTGGCCAATGCTATCTGACTTTCATTCCAGCGGGGTGTCTGTTTAATATGCGCGTGATGCCACTTTTTTCTACACCTTATGATAGTATGAATGGACTATCAGCGGTGAAAATAACAAAGACTTATATTTTTCCTTTGTCTTTCCACATTAAAAAAATATCTAGCACACAGGAAGTGGCTCTGTAAGACTTTGTTCATTTCGAACATGCCAATTCTCCTTGTTTTTATAATTGGGTAGTGATTCTGGGCTTTAATATTCAGCTTAGCAAAGTTAGCCTTATTTCATGTCGTGAAATTGTACAACCCAAGATTCAATGACTTTTTAAAACAAGGTGTACGAGCTACTTGTTTGTTCTATTTTTCACTGTTAAGTAGCTTGCAGTCCAACTTTTAGTGAGGTATTCTTTTTCTACTTACTATGAAATATTCCGGTCACATAAATAGCTTTCTGTTTTCTAAAAGTCGAGTGCCACTAATGAACGAGCCTGTTTTCTTTTAAATTGTGAAGTTTTCTAGTAGCTTTTCATAGTCTGTTTTCATTACATCATGGGGCAATGCCTCCGACTGGTTCGTTTGCAGCGGAGAGAGATTGTCAGAGTTTCCTTGATAAAATGTTTATGGGTTTAAGAGGTTTATGAATCAGCAGTAAATATTTGCTCTGGGTTTATGAGACCTCCACACTCATAAACATCGTGTGTGTTTATCTATTGCTCATTGAAATGTCTTTAGAGAATCAGCTGCTTAGGGCGCATGCTGTGGAGGAAGTGTTAATAAATTACAGATTTGAAAAGGCTGTATTGTGAGGAACCTGCATTTTGTATCAGATTTTATTGTTAAAATAGCACACTTCAAGTTACCAGCTGCTGGGCATAAAGGTTTTTAAATGTTTTTAATCACATTCTAGGTCTGACTTTTGGTATTTTTTTAGAAAGCAGAGGGTAACAGCTTTCTTTAGCACTGTACTTAGTGACACACCCTTGGGAGCCACAGGGGTACCTTTTCCTCCCTTGGTTAACTTGAACCAATAGATGAATGAATACCCAAGTGAGCACAAAGGCATCCATTGCCTATTATATTGGGGGGAGAGATTGGAAATATAGCCTGTCACGGATTAAACTTGGGTGGAAACAAACATTTTGGGTAAGTGCTAATAGCCTGGATTAGAATTTTACGAATAAGAAAGAGCTGCAAGGAGTGGTCCCTGCTGAAGTTGGGAAAGTGAGGGTGTGGTCTTGCTCTCACCACTTCTCAGGAAACCTTCCTCTTGTGCCTCTCCCAAGTCTGCTTCTCCCAGGGACCACATGCCCTTTTACCAGAAATGTTTCCCTGAAAAGAGCCAGCGGCTCCTGCAGCCTCCAGCTAACAAGGATGCCAGGTAGTTTCCAGCCACTAAGACACTGTAGGGCGAACACAAAGAGGAAGCAGACACGTTCTGGAAAACACGTCTGGGTGTCGCCCAGCAGCTCTGTCCACAATTCTTTTGCCCCGAACAGCACTAGACATCGACCCCCAAGTTTGTTTTTTGGCCCACTAGCCAGAGACATCACAACGTACTATTTATTTGTCTGGGTAGCCTGGTGCGGTATTTCCTGGTGGTTCTATTTTCTTGGACATTTGATTATAAACCACTTGATGGGAGTAGAATTTGAGGAGGTGGTTTGAAGCAACTTTGATGTAGAAGATAAAATTGAAGATAACTGCCTTTCAATTAGTCTCTTCTGGCTTTACAAAAATCAGTTTCTTCTATCATTTTCATTTTCTGAGACTACACAGAGTATCACAAGAAGATTCCTTTTCCAACTTCTAATTTAAAAATCTTTAGTAGGAGCAAGCAGTGAGAGCCTCCAAGAACAAGGCTTTCTTTCTTAGACCCTCCCATCGCAAATCTCTCTGGCTCACCTGCCAGTATTTGTTCCTGGCCAGTGAGACAGCCTCTTGCTCGCAGAAGATACACGGTTGGGCATTATTGCCGGAAAAGAGAACCTGAACTTCTGAAGCTATGACTTACCTTCATGTTTGGACGGCCCTTACTGCTGTGTGTTCTTACTTTACGATGGTCTCACAAATCAGCTAAAGTAATGTTTAGAGCTGATTAGTTCTTTCCATTTGAAATCATGGCATAACACTTACATTATCTGTACTGTACTTTTAAAAAGTGTCATTTGGTGTCTTTCAACTACACAGATTATATTTTACATATACAGTCGTGAATGTTTGGGGAATTACTTGATTTCTGGTGTTTTTTTTCACCTTGTCCTCCAGTCTTCCCAGAGAATGGAGTGTCCGTAGTGGCCCATTCCAGACTGATGAACTAACGTGCGGCAAATATGCCGTGAGACAAATCTCACTTCATGTGCTTAAGAGCACCTAATATTATCCTTGGTTTTGTTCGGGTATCCCAGCAGAATTTCTTCAGCGTTTCCTTTCTTCAGTCTCCTGTCTCCAAAATCAGCAAACTAAAGCCATGAAACGAATTTGACAATACCCTCCACAACCGTTGAATTCATTTATCTCTTGAATTAAGGGTATTCTGGTCTTCACTGGAGGCCAGTACCTTTCCATTCTTCACTCCAGTATTGATGTTCTTGTGTCTTTTGTTTCTTTGGTTTTGGTCTTTCAGCGGAAGAAGGTTCAGGCTTGGAGGAAATCGGCTTTAACTGGGGGGAGTACCTGGAAGAAACGGGTGCCAGTGCGGTCCCTCACACGTCCTTTAAACATGTACGTAACCTTCCTTCTCTTTCTGGTCTGCGTTTGGGAGCACAGCCAAGATTTCTTAGAAATAAAGAAGAGGTGGGGAAGTTTGCTTGCTTTTTCACAGATAGCTGCAGGTAAGGTGGACTTGGCCCTTACCACTTACCTCACCGAACACGGGGCTGGGCCCAGGGTGGGTGCCCAGTGGATGAGAAACGGTGTGTAGTTTTAACCTTGTCTGTACCTCAAAATGCCCAGTCTGACACATGTGGCCCTTGCACACGGCTTGAGACAGGTAAGATTGATTAGAATAAATAAAAGCCAACCAGCTAGGTAAGTAGATGTAGTGTATAATGTCTTCTTACGAGGTGTAATGGCTATATATTTTTATTATGGATGGATGTTTTTATTTTGGAAGGACATATAAAAACTTTGCAGTCTTTTGTGGACAGATGAGTCAAATTAGAGGAAATACTATAAATCTTCAGAAAACATTTGGATCGAGCCAAAAAAAAAAATCATTCTTGACAGTGATTTCTTCGAATAATGCAACTAGCTTGCCCACCTGAGTGAAAGTCCCAGGAAATTAAAAATTGGGCTTTTTTCAGGTTTTCTGTTCTATTTGAGATTTTGGCAATATATGTTGTTAATAAGGAAAAGACTAAATTTCCAGGATCTAAGTTTTTTGGCATTACTATTGCTTTACTGGACAGAAAAATTTAATTCTGAGAAACATTCTTTTTTACTGGACTACCCAGGGCAAAGATTCAGCCTGAGTGCTATTAACAAATCAGGGCATTTTCTCAACCTGTTCTTGTTTTTGGCTCTCTTGCTGAATTAGCAAGCCAGAACTTTGATTCTTTATTTCAATGCTACATTTTATTGTTTTTGGAGATGAAGTGTTCTTTTGAAAAGAAATTTAAGGCCTTATTAAATTTGCACGACCTTATAAAAGTCAATCACATTCCCAGTCCTCTTTTTATACTGACGTTTTTAATGCTATAATTACTAGTTTATTATGAATGTGGTTTTGGCCATTTAGTGAAACCAAGAGGTAAATATTCAAACATAACAGAACTACAGCTCACCTGGCAAAGAGCAAGGGTACGATCCTGCCAAGCTTCTTATGATCCTTAGGTGACTTGTTTCGGTCACTTGAGGCAGTTTAGGAAAAAGATATTGTGTGACGACTTTTTCCTTTTCCACTTTACCGATAGAATGATCAGTACCTCTCCCTGTGGAGTAACTCTAGTTCTCTTTAATTCAGTCAGTTCTCCCACCTTCCTTTTAATCACAATAGTTTGGGAAGCAGAGTGTCCCCCAGCCTGTGTGCCAAGTGTCGAGGAAAAGCATCATTGGCCCCATGAATGAGCCGTTTGTAATTCCATCGTCTCTTTAAGCAGCTGCTATTCCTGGACATCAGATGCTTTAGCATTGGAATGTCTGTCGGGCTGGAAGACTTTCTTTTGGGGAAGAGGGCTGGGAAATATTAGCAGACTCTAATCCTTCATTAATAAAAAGAAAATCCATCCACGGCTGTACTGCTCACGAAGCTGCTGTCAGCCACCTGGAGCTTTTGAGCACGTGGAGAGACTGTGTCCAAATTGGGATGTGCAGAGCACACACTGGGTTTTGGAGGCTTCGTTGGAAAAGGAGAATGTAAAAGATCTCATTAATATATTTTATGTCGATCATATCTTGAAATGGTGACATTTGGGATGTTTGAGTTAAAGAAAATATTAAAGTTACTTTTATCTGTTTTATCTATTTAACGTGGCTACTGGGAAATTCAGCGTCACATTTGTGGCTCTCATTATATTTCTCTTAGTGCTGTTCTGGAGCAACAGAAATTCTGTTTTTATGTGCTATGTTTTTAAACAATTCTGGTAATCTTCTGGATGTGTATGTCTAGTACAACAATGGTTTTCCTGTGTTTCTGGTTCCTTAAGGTTGAAATCAGCATTCAGAGCAATTTCCAGCCTGGGATGAAATTGGAAGTGGCCAATAAGAACAACCCGGACACATACTGGGTGGCCACTGTTATCACTACCTGCGGGCAGCTGCTGCTTCTGCGTTACTGTGGTTACGGGGAGGACCGCAGGGCCGACTTCTGGTGTGATGTGGTGATAGCCGACCTGCACCCCGTGGGGTGGTGCACTCAGAACAACAAGGCCCTCATGCCCCCCGATGGTAAGCTCCCTGCTGGCCCACGTTTCGGAGACTTTGGGTTTACAGGCCATCCTTACTCATGGTGCTTGCAGGGAAAACCTTGTAGAGATTCTATAATCCATTTAGTGGGAAGGTCTAACACCTTAAAAATTGCTTCCTGAGTTTCGTTAGTTTAGTGGCGCCGGAGTGAGAGGGAACTTGGGTGCATTTTTGGATGTCCACACTTATCCTGACAACGGAACCAAGCATGGCCTCTAGGAGAAAGAAGTTCTGGAGCCTGATTTTTGTTTCCTTGGCAAAGGAGGCCAAAGGGAGGCCGAGATTGAGGTCTTGTGTTCTGTTGCTTTGATTATGTTGCTTTGCTTTTGCCTTGCAGACTTGACATTTTGCACGGGGACGTAGGGCATCAGGAACAGGTCTCTCTGGTTTTCATCTCTCTCGTTGTGGGGAGACTGTCAAGGTGTGACGCATGCGCAAAACCAGTCAGATGAGGAGACATGGTATTACTCTTAAGGGAATTGTCAAAGCTTGTCTAGATAAAATCTATTCAGTGGCTAGAAAACCATGGCCACTTTACTTCCTAGGGAACATATGGTAACATCTGGAAGATTTTTGACTGTGAGAGGGAAAATGGGGAGAAGCTCCTGGCATCTGGTAGGAGGAGGCCAGGATGCTGCTAAACATCCTACGATGCAGAAGACAATGCCCCCAACAAAGAATTATTAGGCTCAAGCTGGCATAGTTTAGAAACCCTGCTGGAAGAGAATAGGGCAGCCTAATACAAGCGCATTAAAGGAACTCATCTGATCCTGCGAGTGGAAAAACCGAGTCACCACAAGTTTCACCCTTAACACCCTGCCCTCTGTGTTTCATTACATGATGATGGCAGCAGTTACACTTGAAGACTTTTGATGCTAATTCTCAAGCATGTGTAATGTCCTCTTAGCATCTGGCTGCCACTTTTAGCTTTGAATGGGTATTTTTATTTCGCACTGACACATACAGTTTTAGAGCTGAAATCCAAGGTTCAGTGTGTCCACCATATTCACAATTGCTTTCGCCTTTCAGAACAATTGAATTTTATCTTCTTAAGTTCTGATATACGTTTTTTTCTGATAGTTGGAAATGGCCCGTAGTTTTTTACCACCCTTTTATGAATAATTGAGAGCCTGCTAAGTAGTGGGGTCATAATACATGCATGGAGTTTGAGTTGCATTTATGGGACATGTGTAAGGATTGGGTTTGCTGCCATGACCTTAGCTAACATCTTGACCCTTAATTTGTCAGAAGAGACAATGGCTCTTCTTTCTTTTCTGCCTGCTTTGGGTCTTTGCACCTGCTCTCTCCTCTGCTTAGAAGCCTTCCCTCACCTCTTCCTCCTCCAGCTGGCAGCTAATTCGATCACTTCCTCAGGCAACTGCGGTCAAACCCTGTCTTTGCTCACAAGATCTTGTGTACCCTCATTGTTGATCATGATTGCAACTGTGCCCCCAGTTCACCAGGTTGTGCAACTACTATCACGATCTAATTCCAGAGCATTTCCATCACCCCATAAATAAACCCTGAACCCATTCACAATCATTCTCCGTTCTCCCCCACCCTGCCCAAGTCCTGGCAGCAACCACTAAGCTACTTTCTGTTTCTATAGACTTGCTAAGTCTGGACATTTCTCACACATGGAATCATACAATATGTGCCTTTCTGTGTTTGGCTTCTTTTACTCAGTGTATTTTATTCAAAGACACCCATGTTATAGCATGTATCAGGGCTTCACTCCTTTTCATAGCTGGATCGTATTCCATCATATGGGTAGATCACATTTTGTTTATCCATTTGTTCATGAATGCACATCTGGGTGCGACTGTGCTTTGAATTGTGTGGTTCTTTGAATATTTGTATAGAGGACTTATCCCCTCACTCTCCGTATTGGTTATGTCTTTGTAGAAGTGTGAGTCTTTATTTCTAACCTCTGCTGAGGGGTACTTTTCAACTGAGTGCTGGAGAATGGTTGTTATTGTATTAGGCTTTATTTTATTTACTTATTTATCCTCCCCCAAGGAGATGTTTTAAATTACTTTTAGAGAGAGAGACAGATAGACAGAGACATTGACGACATCGAAGTGAGAGAGGAACATCGATTGGTTGCCTTCTCACGTACACCCCCACTGGGGTTCAGATCTGCAACCTGGACATGTGCTCTGACTGGGGATAAAACCCACAGCCCTGTGGTCTGCAGGATGATGCTCCAACCAGCTGAGCCACACCGGCCAGGGCTGTGGAGCGTTATTTCTAACTCCTGTTCTTGTTCTGCACGAGCCAGTAGCTGGGTGAACACGACTCCATAATGCCTGTGGTAATGCTCGCTTCTCTTAGTCCCAGGCCCAGCCTGAGTTGTGCCTTAAGTGACATTTCAATTTATTTATGTTTACCCTTTTTACAAAATTTTAAGTGTGTAGTACATTATTGGTAAGCACAATGCTGCACAGCAGATCTCTAGAACTTTTTCACCCTGCGTGACTGAAACTTGGTGCCTATGGGACAACAACCCCCCGTGGTCGCCACCATCTGTTCTCTGCTAAAATGAGGTTGACTGCTTCAGATACCTCAGATGAGTAGAATCATGCAGGGTTTGTCCTTTTTGCTAGTTTATTTCACTTAACAAAATGTCCTTGAGGTTCATCCATGTGGTAGCGTGTGATAGGATTTTCTTCTTTTTAAAGGCTGAATAATATTCCATTGGGCTTTGATTTAAAACAGCCTCTGAGGCGAGAAGATATAACATATAATTACTTAATTCACCTATGATTTCTGATCTGTTGTAGAGTAAACCAGTGTTGATGGCTGAGTTGTACTGACGGAATATTGTGAAAATAGCAGTTCTAGTTGGAAAATTAGAGTAAGTCTCATTTGCCCAGCTCTACCCACAGAGGCTGCATAGATAGGCCCACACTCGCCTGAGAGGGTACAGGCAGACATGTGGTAATTCCAGGGAGCTGGTACACACCTGAGGGCACTGTGAGAGGGGGACGCAGCAGGACACCGAGAGGTAGGTCCCCACTCCTGGCTGCAGCCTTGCCTTTCGCTGTCCTTGCTTACCTCATTCATGCATGACTCACTCTTGGTTTGACACTAGTAGCTAAACGCCCTTGGAAAGGATGTAAGGAGGTTTCACTTGACAGATTACTTAGTGAATGGTTTTAGAGAGGAGAGTTCCAGGGGACTGAATTTTAACAGTGTTCGGAGCTGTTGGGTTCGCCTGGTGAAAACCCACGCCGTGGCTGGAGAAGGGGGGCATGGTTTGCTCGTCACGTCTGTCTCGCTTGGATGAGAAGTGCAGCCGCTGTCACGGTTTCAGACACACTGTCAAACTTGTTTCCTACCGACTTCATGCTATTAGGCCAGACACAGACACACTTAAAATGACAAAGTCAAAGTGGAGACTGGGGAACCCTGTGTGGAGGGAAACCACTAATGCGACTGGAAGATTGGAAGACTCTCCACACGGTAACAAGCTGTACTAATTTTGAGAATGTCTTTATTGTTCGCTTTAAAGAACTTTAAAAAAATTAGTAGGTAGTCAGTATGATTTGGAGTTCTTCAGTGCAGAGAACAAAGTCAGGAAATAGCAGGCTCACGGGGCAAAAGGTTTTATTGATTGCTGCAGTGCAGGATAATCATTGCTTTGTATCCAGACAGCGCTTGTTCCTCTGGGAATTGTAGAATCCATTTTTGAACAAGGATTCTTGTTTCTGTGGTTTTCTGTTTTAGAGAGTTAATATGATTGTAAGTTCCACAAATGTACCTGCTTGATCTTTCTGGTGGTTAAACTTGAAAGGCCTCGTGGAATATGCACACAAGCTAAAGCAATCCAGGACACCTAATGCTTTTGCTTGGAATGCTCCATGGTGGTAGAGAGATTTCTTACTGATCCCAGGGCTGGGGTGGGGGCGGGGGTTTATAAAGGGAGGAGCCTTGCAGTTGGAGCCAGGACGTGGAGTTCTTATCTTGCCTCTGCCATTAATTTAGCTGCATGGGTGTGACCCCCTCAGTTTTTGCATCTTTAAAATGAGGAGGTTATAATGTACCATAATCTCTTAAGAGCTTTCCAATCTGACACGCCCTGGTTTGTGACCCTTGTCAAGGAAAGGAGGAGGAAGAAGGTGCCACTTTGCTATTGTGTGCACCAGCAATGGAATTTGCCTTGGACTTCCGGTCTGTGGAAACCTAGTCTAGACATCTGGGTGGAGCACAGAAGTAAAGTTCCTAGGTTACTCTTGGGGATGATGACATTTCAACGGATTAAAGGACAACGAGGTGGGGAAGGGTCCATCATTACCGGCAATGGGTAGAATTTAGCTCACCAAGGGTTGTAGACGCTGGCTTCCCTGTGGAACCTGGAGAACCAGCAGTAACCTCACCTGAGTGAGAAAGATCAGTGCAACTGAAGTTGAGTCATTTGTTATGGACATGACAGCTTCAAAATACGGTTGGGCCAAGCAAGACAATGGGAGCTTGGGGAGATTTGGGCAGAAGGGAGAGCATTGCCCTGCGTGGTCAGACTAAGGTTGCAGTGCTCAAGATCTTTTAGGATGTTTGGGATGGTCCAAAGCTGTCTTACATCTTCTGAACTCATCACATTGAAAGAGATTCATTATATTATTTTCGGTGATAGTTTTACCAAACCTGTAACATTCTTTACAGTCCCATATTTTCCTTCCTTGCTCTTTTAAATGAACTTAATCTTTGAATTAACATGAACCATCATCGTTACTTTAAATGTTATGAGAAGGAAACAGCATGGCGGCAGACAGAACGCCACTAACAAGGACGTGTTTAGAGAGACCTGGGTTTAGTGGCCAGCTGGTCCTTCCAAGAGCAGTGTTCCTGCTCCTGAGCTAATCGGCATTAGTCTTTCATATTAAAAGTATTAAGAAACATACTACATTAAAGCACCACTAAATGCAGTGGAGGATTAGCTCTTATTAGAGTTGCAAAATGTAAAACGTTTTGGCTTAGTAAATCAATAAGGCTTGATTTATTCATAAGCACATACAAAGCTCGCAAAGGGCAGCTGACAAATAATCATTGTTTATGGTGATAATGTCAGAAAGTCATTTAATCCAGTATTGTTGCACTGCCATTTATTGAGAAGGAGCAGCAATGCCTGTTGATGTCGGGGGTCGCGGAGCTCTGGAGCTCCGGCAGGTATCTGCTGAGCCCCCGAATGGAGTGCTGTCCGCTCGCAGGTAAACGTGTGTGGTGACGCCGGTCCACAGAGACTCCTTGGTGTCCACAGTGAGAAGTATTTGTGTGTGCTTTGTACTGTTGCAGTAAAAGTATTGGAATTAGGTGCCTTAGGAATCGTGTCGCTAATTTTTATTTTCCCCACTATGAAAATTCTGTCATTTGAATTGCAAACTCTGCAGTCTTGCCAGAATGACTCTATTTACCATTCAGAGTTGAGTCAGAATTACTGGAGTTAGTTATTATATCAGTTATTTGAATAAAGGGATGTTTATTCATGAAGCGTTAGGAAAAAGTGTGAATATGGCCGTATGTTATGGGAGTCGATCGTGCCAGGTTCTGAAGCCTGGTGCCGGGACAGTTTCGGGGACTGCTGTTTTTACTGTCGTTGATGGTAAAGTAGCGGTGCTGGCAGGGGTGCTGGCAGGGGTGCACAGGACAGAGATGGGGTGGCAGCCCTTGCCGGTCCGTCACCATAGTTTAACTGCAGACTCTGAGCAGTAGATTTTGATTGTGTTATATGAGACTATCAGTGTTTACAATTCATTTTTATTATTTCATGTGACATTTTAGTAATACTAATGAAACCTACACAATCACATTGTGTTCATTTGTGTGTTAATAAGAAAACTAAATACATACGCTAAAAACTCAAAGAGCAAAGTTAATCCAACGCAGAGTCGAGGGAAGCACAGGGATAAACTCACTGGCCATTGGATAATTCAATGTAGAGAGAAACAGCTCACTGTTGTAAGAGGGGGTAGGAGGTGTTGGGTTGGCCAAAAAGTACATTTAGTTTTTTCTGTAAAATAAGAGGCACATTCTTCATTTTCACCAGTAACTTTATTGATTGGGATATTTTGAGTATACCGGCTATCTCTCACATGGTATAATGTTGATTGTTCTCAATTAATGTCTCAATTGAATCACTATCAACTTTAGCTGGTCTACCCAACCGTGGAGCATCGTCCAGTGAGAGATCTCCAGCACAGAACTTCGCAAACTGCCTTTGACACGTTCGATCAGTCACAGCACCTTCTTCATACTGCACAAACCTTTTTTTTGCATTTCAGTTGCATTTTTACCTTTCTTGAAATAGTAAAGCATAATATGCTGAAAATAGTTGCCTATTTTCTTCCATCTTCAATATTAAAACAGCTATACAAAAATTCATCAGTTTTAATAAATTTTTTTAAATGCATGCTGATATGACAACTATCACAATATAATCTAACAAAATTCTTTCAAATGAAATTAAAGACAACTAAGTGCTACTAGAGCCATCGTATGGAAAAAGCAAATGAATTTTTTGGCCAATTCAATATTTCGTAAGTATGACAGCAAATAAACTAAAAGTGATAGATACATATTTTAAAAAGTGAGTTAGTATCCTATTGTCAAAAAGCCGTTTTTGATAATGGTGTGTGAAGGAAGGAATATTCAGTTAGGAAATAGAGTGATCCTTTTTCTCTAGTACTTAGTGGCCCTTTTAGAACAATACAGGTGGTTTTGAGTTCTGTCTGATCAGGTGTAGAGCCTGTGTACAGATTCATCATGGCGTAGACTAGAGTGGACTGGGTTTACAGATGTGTGTGTGTGTTTGTATGTGTGATACGCATATATCTGTCTATGTGTGCACAAACATGTGTGAGCATGGATGTGTTTGCACATACACCTGGGTGTGTTTGTGTGTGCATGTGCTTTTGTGTCTGAACACGTGTGTATGTGCATATGTGGATGAGCATGTCTTTGTATGTTTACATGAGACTGTGTGTGTATGTTTTGATCTAACCAGTATTTTAAAATAATTTTGGTATTTGCCATTTACAAATCACTTCATTTAGAAGTCTGAGTTATCGTCATCTCTTGAAAACTTAGATGGTGCAGACACGTCGGACCTGCACTCCACAGGACAGCCCTTAATGGAGCATCTGCCTCTTCAGATGGCCATTTGCTTTCTCTCCAGACCTTCTAGTCCCTGCCTGGGGCTTCTTATCTGCTCAGGCTGTTGGGCGTCTGGGCTAATACATTGAATGTGGGGCGTGGAACAGGAGAGCCTCTGAGTATGTGACCTCAAGTTTCTGAGGCTCTGTCTTACACCACCAGTTGACCAGATATTGTTAAGTTTCCTTCAGCTCAAAAATATTCTGAATTAAGGAATCCAAAGAGCAATGAATGAAACTTAGAAAGGGCTTTGGTTAAGTGTTCTTCATGAACAGAACCCTAAGAAAATGTGAGTTTTTATTTTAAGTCTGTGGAAGGAAAAACAAACAAACAAAAAGACCAAAAAATATGAAGGCAGACTAACTGGTCGTCTATAAATCACAAAACTTTGTACAGGTGGTGATGTACAGCTATTTGTTTAGGAGTAAAAATTATAGTCTTTTTCTCTTACAAGTCCTTGTTTGGTATTTGCATTTGTCTTTGAAACTCCCTGTACACTGCATGTCCCTTTATCATTTTCTTGCCCAGTGTACAAATGGCTCATACATTTTAGCATGTTTGTGTCATGGCTCTCCAATTAAACAGTTCCTCTCAACCACCAAACAGTTGTATTGTGTGTGTGCTGTGTGCTAAGTGACTAAATTTAACCCCAGAACAACCTTGTAAACTGGCTAGTAATATTCTTGCTTTACATTTGGAAAAAATGTGTGTTGGAAAGGGTAAATAACTTGTGTCCAGGTCAGTCAGCTTGAAGTAGATTTTAAGCTAAGGGCACAAATTTCCCCCCAGTTTTGAAATCAATGCTTTGAAAATAGCAGGGGTCAGTAAATATTTGTTTATTGACTTCATGTGTCAATAAGACTTTAGAATGTTCAGACTTGAAATATTGGAAACATATTACTAGGAAAAGTTGTAGAATTTGGCTCCTTGTGATTTTTAAGAAGAGGGTGGAAAGTTGCTTGTCCAGAATGTTTTCCATTTTGTCAGTTTTGGAGGCAAATAAATGGAAGAGATTAGGTCTGCAGCTTCCTTGACAAATGGTAATCATGAGATTATGTAAAGTTATGTAAATTGAATCAGATGCTATTTGGGTTTTTCTGCACTCCATGAAAACTGTAAGCACAGAGCAGTACTATAAGATTTTCCTTTTTGGTGTTAGTCATAAACGAATTTATTTTCTCTTCTTAATCCAACAGCATGTGTACTTAAATCGACATGTGTTTAATTCTGTGTGAAATGTGGGAGGGAGTTGGTTCTGTGGATTCTTGGTCTCCTGTCTAACTCGTTTCCTCGTTGTTAATCCTTCTTCTGCTCACCGTCAGAGCCCCTTCTCATCTGTCTGCTCTTCTCCCTTCTGCCTCCACTTCCCTATCGGGAGATCCTAGCCTGGGCTGCTTCCCTCTCGGCTGGAATGATGATGGCCTTGTGGTCACCGGGGCTCAGCTCGCATCAGCCCCAGTTCTCGTCCTGGGTCATGGACCCGTGCTTTCAAATTTAAAAAAATTGTTTATGCTATTAATTGTTCCCCCTTTGCTGCCCTCCCCACCTCCCCCTTTTTAAAATCCTCACTCGAAGATATGTTTATTGACAGAGAGAGAAAGAGAGAGAGAGAGAGAGAGAGAGAGAGAGAGAAACATTGATGTGAGAGAGAAGCATGTTTTGGTCAATCAGTTACCTCCTGTGTGTGCCCTGGCCGGGGATTGAACCCCCAACCTTTTGGTGCACAGGAGACACTCCAACCACCTGAGCCCACCCGGCCAGAGCTGGTTGGACACTTTAATACCCCAAATGGGTGAGTGCTACAGAGCCTGTGAGAGAAGCTTGGAGTCACTTTTGCACAGGCATGTCTTCCTTGGCACAGCTTGCCCTCTCGGACCTCTGCTGTTTCCAGCCGTGACCCTGCCTCATTGACTTCCTGTGTTTTCCTGCCCTGAGTCAGGAGCCCTTAGTGCCATCTCTCCACTCTCCATCATGCCTCTGACTGTCCTCTAGCCTGTTGGACTGGTAAGCTCCTCCCACTTCTCTTGCTCTGGGCTCTTGAATAAGCCTTGACTTCCTGCTGCTTCTTACTGTCTCCCACACAGCTCCAGGTTTCAGGGCCGTGCTGACCTGCCAGGCTCTGCCTCTGCTCTACGGCCATACCTTCGGTCCAGAGGCGTGCCTTGATTCCAGGGTGATGCCGACCTTCCAGGGCCACGTCTTCGCTCCAGAGGCACGCTTCGACTCCCAGGGCCGTGCCTGCGCTCAAGGCCGTGCTGGCTGTGCAGGGCTGGTGCTTTCTTTCTACAGTCTCCTGACCTTCTAGGGCGATGCTTCTGTTCTGTGCAGAGTTTTCAACAGTTATACACAGGGGCTGAGGAATATGTTACAATATTAAACACTTTTGTTTTTGTTTCACAAAATTAAACACAGTATTTTACGCTATAAATTCATGCTCTCATACACAGTTTTAGACATGCCATATGAAGTGTGACATTGACTTATCACATTGGCAACTGGATAGAACTGAATGCTCCAACTGTGAGTAGTTTTCTTGCTGTAAACACATTTAATAAGGTTAAAATCTCAAGCCCTAGATGGGTGGTTCTGTTGGTTGGAACGTCATCCCAAGTACCAAAGGTTTGCAGGGTTGATTACCCGTCAGGGCACAGGCCCAGATTTTGGGTTCGATCCCTGGTTGGGGCACCTCCAGAGGCAACCGTTCAATGTTTCTGTCAGACATCAATGTTTCTCTCTCTCTCTTGCTCGCCCCCTCACCTTCCTCTCTCTCTAAAATCAATATCCATATCC